>VYZP01031404.1:114744-130174 GCA_013400635.1 Hypocryptadius cinnamomeus | reverse complement strand
AAGTACAGCACTAAAGAGGAGCTGCATTCTTTGCAGAAAAAAAAAAATAAAAAGAAAAAAAAAAGAACAAATATTTAAAGCTGTTTTCTTTGTGAAGGAGGGGGAAAAGTCCTGTCAGCACTTCAGAAATAAGTGGCCATGACCTTCTGAACCAGGATGAGTAAGTCCTGTGTTCAGCAAGGTATCAACAAGCCTGGAGGCACTTGTGCAGCCATCAGAGGCCAGACCATGGGTAATGAGAGCTCTCAAACATCTCTCAAAGCACTACAGCTCCTGTCACAGGCTCCAAGAGCTTCCTCTCCAAAATAGCAAGTTTCCTCATGTAAATAGGAATGATGAGAGGCTGCATGAGACCACTCAGAGACCAAGCAGTGTCACTCCCTCATTTTCATCAGCACTTCAGCAAATATCATCTAAGCTTTCCTGTGTCTTGGGACTCATTCTAGTCTGTGCCCATTCCAGAGCAAAATAAAACATGTTTGATAGGGACAGAAGAGTTGACAGGAAAAGTTATGAAAATTGCTGTCTCAGCTCAATTCCTGCTACTGTTTTGGAAGAAGATTTCCAGTCTGGTGTGATTACACTAGACTGCTACTCAGAGTGCATCCTGGCCCATGTCTTAAAATAAAACACTGATGGGAAAAGCACAGAAATCTGTTCCTTTTCCTGACTTTATTGGGATAGAGTGTGTCTGCACAGTGTGAAGATAAAGCCCATAAAAAGTACCTGTGACAAATCTGTACCACTGTGTCATAATCACCTAATCTGAGCTGTTGTACCATGATATCATCAGAGCTATGAAAAGAGGTGAGGTGGCAGCTGCAAAGTAAAAAGAGCTTCTGACAGCTGGAAAGCATCCAGTCTTTCCTGCTGGAAATATCTGAGAGAAATCTAGCCACTGTCAGTTTCATGGATTTCATGGATACCCCAGAGTTTAATTTTCCCCACCTCAGCTGATGATCCTGGTGTGGCAGGAGGCACAGCCTTGCTGGATGTCTTGTACACAAAGGGAGCCTTTTAAATGTGTTTGCTCAAACAGACCTCACCACCACCTGCCATCTAATGCTCACTTTCACCTACTTAAACTGTTTTCAAAGGCTGCTGGTAAACATGCTGCTAATAGGTGGCCTTGTACAATCACTGCCAAATGGACAGAAGAGCAAAGAATAAACGACAGAAAACAATTTGACACTGTCCAGGAAGGCCCAAGGATCTAAAGAGCTTTTGCATTTTAACATCTGAGTCAGTAACTTAACATGATTGTAACAGAGGATTGCTGAGCACATCTCAATAAATGCAGCCATTTGATTTTACTGTCTTCTGTCAGAAGAATCTGGCAAATGCTATTCTTTGTGATTAAAATAATGCATTTCATTAGGTAAAGCTTCTTGGTTTCCTAGGTGCTTGCAGGAGCAATACATTTGAGACTATTCTTCCCATGCTCCTGGTGTAGCTAAAGCAGGGTTGTTGAGAACACTCATTCCACAAAGGACTGAAACCATGAATGTGAATCCCACAAACCCAGAGCTGGATTGCAGAATTGTACCCCAAAGGGGAAGAGCATACTAGACAGAGCCCAGGAAAACATTAAATTCTAACAAATATCTGTAAAATCTCACGTGCACCATGTACCAGCACCAGAAAACGAGTACTATTTCATTTTCACTAAAATATAAGCAAACCTCTTACCAACATAGCCAGGAGTGCCACAGGCTGTGGACATCACATCTCCTTTACCCTCCATCTTCGACAATCCAAAGTCACTGATCATGATTTTTGACTCCTCATCCTGGCTGTAGTACAGCAGGTTCTCAGGCTAGAAAGGAGAATAAGCACAATAGTTTGTAATATGTGAGTTCAGTAACAACGCCTGGTGGCCCATGCATTGCAATTAATACGATCCCTAGTCACACCATACACAAGCATAATTTGGTTGCCCTAAGCTTAAAGAGTTATTCTTAAAACCTACATGGAGATCCTCTCCAGACTCCTGTATGGCAACAAATGGAAGACCCTGACACCCTGAGCTTTGAGCAACTTTTCTGGGACAACAAACTTCTCCTCTGGCACCTCAAATAAGACCTACGGCTCATCCCTTACTTATGAGATATATCTGATGTATTATCACTTCATAGTGGTGAAACAGAAGGATTCATTTGAAAGCAAGTAAATATGGCAAATCCAGGTAGTGTACTAAAAAATTTTATACAGTATTAGAAAAAAGAAAAAGAAAAACAGAGGGTGTTAGAGAATTTTTGTATCTTCTCCACTAGAAACAAACTGTTTTGAGAGAGGAAATGCCTTTACAGTTAACAGACTTGAAATGAGGATATTTCAGCTAGAGCTGATTAGGAAAAAATGCTGAAGGAAAAATGTAATATAGCACTAAGCACAGCAACTTGTTTATGGCAAGAGAAAACAAGGATCACTCCACAAAGCTCTGTGACTTTTTATACCAGAGTCAGGCAGCTTGGAGAGCCCAACCAGCCTCCATCTGCTCCAGACAGCCCTGCATCCGTGTGTTTTGAGTGTGCTGTTGCTACACAGCAAAGCTCTTGCTGGGTGCTGTGAGAGCCCACCTCTTCCCATACTTAATATTTGGGCTCATGAAAGGGTCCACACCTGCAGCACTCAGCCTGGAGGCAATGGGTTTTGGACTTTTGGGTCTTCACCTATAAAAGTGGTGGGTACCCAGCATTTCCAGATAGCCCTGGTGGAGTCTTTTGCCCAAAGCTGGCACAAATGCTGACACGCAGCCTGCTGTGTGCTCCAGGGAATGGTGAGGAGCAGCTGCAGCCACACAACATCCTCAGACTCCCTGGGACACATCCAAGCTTGGATTTGTGAGGAGGAGAAACTGCAGGTCAGCAGCACCAGCATCCATTTTCCCTTCTCCATGTGCTCTGGGGAAAGGGGGGATGAAGGGGTGCTGGAGGGAGATGTCCCTGTTCAGGAGGTTAAAGCCATTCCTGGCTCCCCAGCCCCAGCATCAAGTGATGGCTTCATCCATGGGACATGTGGAAACATGGCACACCATGGCCATGAGAGGATCTGCAAGCCACAGCCACAGCTGTGGGCCAGCAGGGTAAAAGGGAAATGATTTGGCTCCTAAAAATCACTATGCAGTTGTACCATGTATGTTTCTTTCTCATGATAACTTGCAAGTCCTGTGTTTTAATTGGACTCTATAGTGTTGACACTCTTGTAAGGACTATAGTTTCATGCCATGCTCTGCTCTAGGCTGGAGTCACTCCTAATTTTTTTTACTACTGCTCTTGTGATCTGCTGAGGGGTTGGTAGACTTGGAATTAAGAGAAGAGCAGCTATTTCCTAACAACTTCTGATAACTCACCTCAGGTTCCCACATACCCACATTTAGTAAGGTCAAGAAACCCACACATTTAAAAGTCAAATTTGTTTAAAAGAATTCTTTTAATTCAAAAAGCATTAACAAGGTGGCTCTGTACCAAGTGGAGCTGCTTGAGCCTTTCAGTCCTTTTGTGCATCCTGGAGTTCCCCCAGACATCACCTGCTGCCATCTCTTCTAATCTGCTCTTGCATTACTTAGATTAGAGACTTGGAGCCCAGACCTGCTCCTACCAACTACAGCAAGTACTATTTTGGTATCTGAACAAACACATAATTACAATAAATAATTGTTATGGATGTTTCACGGGTTGTATTTTTGTAGAGTGGATTCTTTCCCAGAGTTTCATTTTGAACCTTACACTTATTTTGAAATCATCAAAAGTCTTATTATATCCCCATTTTTCTCATCATGGTATGTTTTTGCTAACAGAAATTCACAGCAGGTGTTCCTCATATACTGTATTTTATAAGTCATTTTGACAATTGATATGGTACTGACAAAAATCTGCAAACAATAGAGAGAAAGAGAAAAAGAGATACTCTTTGCTAAAAAATACCACTGGAGGAGATTGGTTTGATCTAAATTCAGCTTGGCCTTACATAAACTCTGAAAGTAACTTGTACATGAATTTAATTCCCAAATCACCAGACCCCATATTTTATTACAGGAACTTTAAAATAAGATGATTTTTTAAAATGAGAGGTATAACCTGCTTTAGATTACAAATATAAGAATACCAAGACCTTTTACAAAGGAATATCTGAATTAAGAGGTCTTGGACCTCACTCCAAAAATGCTGGTGGCAGAAAGAAGCCTGAAGTTCAACCAGAAGTTGAATTTGGGAGCAAGATGGTCACGTTGAAATACAGAACTTCCATATTGGAATTCTGTGGAGCTCTTATAAATATCAGAATGTTTTTATGCACTTCAGCATAAGGGCAGGAAATGAACAGGAGCTGAGGGCAAGATGTGGAGACTGTAGGAGATGGAAGCCTAACCAGTGCCTCCTTACAGGAAACCCATTATTTGGGACTGCCTGGACGGGACTGCAGTGCCTCTTGACTCTATTAGTGTTCATTAAACCTGTTTATAAGGCTTATATAAGGCTCATAACATGTAGGCAAATTCCACTCTCTTTACAGGGGGAAAATACAAGCTCTGCCTCAACATCCAAGGAAACTCCTGTTTGGAGCATCCCTCCAAAATACAGCCAGAGGTGTTATTTCCATCACTGAACTCTTCATTTCTGGCAGCAAACTTTGGGAGAATTAACTAGCTCAGGAGCTGAACCCACAGTTTTCTTTTGAAATTTGTATATTTTTCTAGTATCTTCTGCTAATTTATTACTTAAAACACTAAAGTGCTATCAAAGCCAAGCCTTTCTGCTTTTCTTAATGACACTTAAGATACTGGAAGAAAACAATAAAACAACAACATTTAGGGAGGCTTTTTACCTGAAAAGTGGAGAGGTTTAGATGTGACAATATGGTGCAGCTGAAAGGAAAATCATCTAAATATCACATTGGCACACAATGGTCCTTAGAAGAACCCTTGCTGTTAGCAAAAACACTGCTCCAAATTACAGGAAATCACTCGACCTTCCCCCACTATTGTTACCAGTTATTATTAAGTAAATCTAACACAGCAAACCTGCAAAATTCTTTATAGCAGTAAACACACCTCAGCTGAGATGGGGTTTCTGCCTTAATGTAAAATTTTGGGTCTTAATGGCTTTTCCTCACATCATACATGCAAATCTCCCACTCTAACTGCCCTGACTGCAGAGTCCTCATTAAAACCAATTCCACGGGTGTTGGAATCCAGGGAATATTTCTCTGACTGTCCTGAGAAGTCCTGACCCCCAGGAGAACACTGCTTTTAACCCTCATCCACGGAGAAAGCTTCCAAGACTTTGGGTTGAATTGGAATCTACGAGTGTGTGAAATAGATAGTAGTATAGTTTATCACAGGGTGAAAAACTTAGAGTTTTGGGTTTTTGGTATGGAGGTGGATAGAAGACAAGATGGAGGATTTTGGGCATTGTTTAATGACCTTCTTGTTCTTCATCTACTCCATTTTCTGCAGTGCTGGTGGCACAGAGGGATTGGTAAGAAAGAACCACAATTCAGATGCTGCGTGAACAGACAAATAATTAGTTACTGGTAGAAAAGTAGAAATAAAATATTTTCTAAGAGTTAATTGGACAAAATAGCTTTAAAAGACATTGAACCTGTGTGTCTTGTGACTTTTGGTGCCTTTTCTTTGTACGCTAAGTCTGATATGTAGATGGTGTGCTGAACTTCTGATAAGAGAAAAATAAACAGCACCCTGAAGACTGAAAAAACCAAGTCCTGTTCATCTCTCAATTCTGGCACAGAACTTTTCAGGGGTTTCCCCATCAGGGGGGAGGGGTTTCCAGGATCCAGCATCCTCGGAGCAGGGTGGTTTCCAGGAGGCTTTGGAGCACCTCTCCTATGGTACAACCTTACTGGAACAGCCAGTCCCACATGTTTGTTAGGCTCCCACAATTACACAGCCTTCATTAACGCTGCCCAGGGGCCAGAGTGGTGCTGTGGCTGTACCTTGAGGTCCCTGTGCACGATGCCCATGCGGTGCAGGTAGTACACAGCGTCCAGGACCTGCCGGATCAGGGTGCTGGCATCCTTCTCCGTGTAGAAGCCCTTCTCCACAATGCGGTCAAAGAGCTCTCCCCCAGACACTCTGGAAAACACAACGGGAAGCAGAAGAGTGAGGATGTGCTTTGTAATGCCCTGTCTGTATCATTAAAGGATGATCAAGGCCATGCACTAGACACAGGCAGCCAGAGCAGATCTGCCTGCAGCTCTGGGGCTTCCCCACCGTTCCAAGGAGGGCCACGAGGATGGAGAAGGGTCTGGAAGGGAAGCTTTATGTGTTAGGGGCTGAGGTCACTTGGTCTGGTCAGCCTGGAGGGGAGACCTCATTGTGCTTTTCAACATCCTCATGAGGGGCAGTGGAGGGACAGACACTGGTCACCTCTCTGGTGCCCAGTGTCAGGACCCGAAAGAACGGCCTGAAGTTCTGTCAGGGGAGGTTTAAGTTGCATATCAGAAAAAGCTTCTTCATCCAGAGGGTGGTTGGGCACTGGAACAGGCTCCCCAGGGAAGTGGTCACAGCACTGAGCCTGACAGAGGTCAAAAGCATTGGGACAATGCTCTCAGGCACAGGATGTGATTGGGGTGTCCTGTGCAGGGCCAGCTGGACTCAATGATCCTGATGGGTCCCTTCAATTCAGCATATTCTATGTTCTATGAATTGAGTTTGATTTTCTCCAAGGACTGGTCAGGCTATAATGGAAAATCCATCACACATCAGGGAGTGGTCAAAGACTCTCTAGCACTTGCAGAGGGAATCACAATCATACCCCAGCAAGAGCCAGGGGAGCAGACCCTGCTTTCCATGCTGTCCCATCCTAGAGAATTTGCACAGGCAGTTCCATCTGCTGGTGCTGGCCCACTCAGTCCCACTCAGGCTGTAAAGCTCCCACCTTTTATGATCCCTTGGGGTTCACTTTTCACTCCACTGACCAAGGCTTGGGGTTTGCCCCAGGAATGGTCCCATTCTTTCCCCACTAGCGAGTGAAATGCATTCAGGAGTTGCTGCCACTACCTATAGAACATTATTTTATTAAAGTAGCCTGCACCTCTGACAATTTTAAATGCTCTCAGAGGTCCCCTCCTTTACTCACACATGTATGCTCATTTATCTGCAGCCACAAGCTCTTTAGGCAGAGCACAGCCTCTGTCTGGCACTGGTAGGAGACAGTTATTGATGAGGAACACAGATTATCAGTGCAATTCATCACCAGATGACACAAATGAGCAAAGGATTCCACAACTCAAAGAGGAAAGACAATAAAACCTTGACATCCCACTATTTAATGTCTGCTGTACTGCACTTTTCCCCTGCCTTGCTAGAAATAACACGTTCTGAACCCAATTTTAAATAAGGAATGGCATATTAAAACTCCCTGGAGGAGTATCTGAGGAAACAAAAGAGGAAAGAAATGTCTGAGTAATTGAAATAATAAAACTGTCAGCAAAAAACTGCCCTACTAGGGTAAATAAAAGATTTCCATTTTAGCAAGCAAAACCTATTAAAAAATAAAATGTATGCGACATGTTTCTTCAGCAAGTTGCACCACTTAGCATATCATAAATAGCACAGTAAAACTTTCTTTAAAAACAAACCTAATAAAGGGAAAATAACAAATGATTACAGTCATTAAATGCATATGGACTGAGAGCTTGCCATTACATGAACACTAGGTAATTCAGCCACTCCAGGCAATAATCTGCTTGAATAATAACATGAAGTCACTTCCTAGGGAAGTTTGGAGCCTGAAAGGGAGAGAATGCTACCACTAAAAATGAACACATTCAGCTTAGAAAATGAAAAGCAACCCTGGAAACCTTAAAAGAAAGAAACCAGATAATCCTTCTATTAAGTGCTAGGCAAACAAAACAAACAGCTCACTAACATACTGCACTATATTGAAACTGCAGGAAAGGTGAAGTTCACCCAGGGTCTGAAGTCCACCAACAGCCTGAATTAAATCCCCTTCTTTCCTAGTTTCTCAAAACAGGAGTTGTATTTCTCACATATACATATTTATACATATATATGTGCAAATACACAGAGTGTAGCTCCAAGCCCCTCTTGGCCCAGCCCATCCTGTGCCCTGCCAAGGGAGAGGAGACACACCTCACCCTCACTGTTCACTGAAGGCTGATACAATTTTATTGAATATGGCTTCTTGTTAGCTGACTGTCTTTTTATATTTCCCTTGCAGTCCCTTTGTTTCCTGTGGATTGATTGCACTGAAAATTGAGCCCACACAGTAATTAATATCCCAGAATACAGCACATTTCCCCATGAAAATGCAGTGTGTGCTGTTTTGCAGTTTCATAGTTACTTTTATTACACTCAAGCAATGGACTGCTTTAGTAGATACCAATTTACATCATGTCCTTTCCTGCACGAGGGAACTCTCCTTTGGTCGTTGCAGAGAGTGTATTTCCACCAAATATTTTTCACTAAATTGACAGAATTTCCCTCCATACCAGCTCACTCCCCGCCCCACTTCAGCCTCATTCTTTAATCTTTTCTTAGTCAGATTTAGTCAGTGGATCTACTGTACCCAGGCTCAATCTGTTTATAATTTTATTTCAACACACGGAAAATATTTGCAACCTCTTCAATGATGCACTGCAAACCAGAGCTTAACCCAAGCACTCAGGAGGAGCAGCCCTTACATTTGCAGGCACCTGTTTGTTGAGAATGCTGACAGCATCCCAGGTACATGCAGAGAGCCAAGGTGCTCCCATTTATTAGTGTGGTGACTGTGTGTTACGGTGCATTACACTTTTGCACTCACCTCTAGAGTCTCCCTGCTGTGGGCAAGATTCCTGGCTGAGCTCCACCTCCCCAGGATGCTCTTCAACTCAGCACACAAGGCTACTTTCCACATGCAGCTAATGTCCTTATGGCTTTTCTCCTCCAAGATAGGGTTAACTTAAAATAATAATGTCCTTGGGAATGCTGCTCCCTGCACGGCACCCAAGGACTGACATAAGTCAGTGCTCTTACAGGAGCAAACCAGCAAAAGCAGCTGTGGGAGAGCATCTGAGCTCTAAACTCATGGTGGAGATGTGGCCTGTTGGCTGGTCTTGATCCCACCCCCCTCTGCCCTGCTGAGATGGGACTTGGCATCTGTTCTGAGCAGACCTGGGCACTCATAAAGCGTTCCTGCAGTTTGTTCCAGTCTTTAATACTCTGGAATAATTATTTTCTTTTTAATGGCACCATCCAGCTTTGCCCTCTCTATGGCAATTTTGAGGCAGAATTGAAACTGCAGGCAGTAAGAGCAGAATTAGGTCTTTGTTTTAAAGGAATTTAAGACAGAATTTTCTGTCCAGAAAGAGAGGGCAGGAGGGATTTCTCATTAGTGGAAATTAGAGGAGTGCTCCTGTCTTGCAGCTGGCACTGGCTCATGGAGCTGGACACACAAACAGCAGCAAAAGGAACCTTTTTCCCCTGATGATTTCAATCTTGGTTCCCAGCAAAGAAAAAATCAAAGGACAACTAGCCAAGTTCAGGCACTTGGAAAGCATTTAATCTGGAGCAGCTCAAGTGTCACACTGTGATCCAGAGTAGCTTCAGCCCTGCCCAGGGACTCAGAGTTGGGCAAAACTCAGCAAAGCAACCACAACTGCCTCTTCTGTATGGATGTGCCTGCTGGGACTGCCTGGATGGAACATGTGTGGCTCCAGCCCTTGGTTCTTGCTCAGCCACCGAGCTGTAGCTTTTTCCAGGTTCTCCAAGCAGCTTGGGAAAAGCCCAGCACCTGGAGAAGCAGCTCAGCCAAGTGTCCCCATGGCACATGGACACCCCAGAATATGCCTTGCCTGCCTCCAGCAACAGGAAACAATTTCAAACCAATGACCAGAAGAATAATTTAGTTTAGAATGAAAAAAGCACAATCAAACCCAGCCATAAATATGAATACATTAACTCCTACTACATCTTTTACTCGAGGCTACATGCCTTAAGTGCATATTACTGACTAGCCACATGAAAAAGGCCAGAGCAAACATTCAAGGTGAAAGGAAATAGGATTTGAGGGGAGGGGGGCAGTCACTGCCCTGGTCCTGCTGGCCACTGTTGCTGGTACAGGCCAGGATGCAATTCCATTAACACCCAGTTTGAGGAGGGACAGTAGAACCCAATTTGACCATATGATAAAAGAGACATTATCTGCAATTCCACTGGGGAAACACAGATTGCACGCAGGGTTTCCTGAGATAAAAGCTTCCAGATCTAGTGTTTCATTAAGGAGACTTCATGTATCGATCATGCAGATGATACAAATATTTCAGAGGACCTAGGCTGGTGATGGAGCTTGCAATAAATCCCTACAGTTATATTTATAATCTTTTATTTTCCTGACTGGATTGGAGGGTTTGCTTCTTCCCAGTTTGACGTTTAAATGCCGATCTAAACCTCTAGCACAAGCTGCCACACTGAGTGGCTCAGTTTAGGACAGGTTTCAAAAAACTTAGAAAATACCAATGGTTTTGTACATGGACAAGCTCCCTTGTTAATTGGGCTCTCAGTGTGTACACTGTTGGCTGAACATCCTGCATAGACAGTAAAAAAGGACCCTGAAAGACCTTGCAATGCTCATTAGAGGCAGAGGAGAGGTCACTCTAACAGAGTCCTAATAAATACTCAGGCTCTGTTCAAGGATTGGTTTCAGTCCTTGACACAGTTGATACAGTTCTGTATTTGATACAGTTTCCATATTTGTGCAATTTCTAATGTACAGATGTAACTTGTGAGAGACAAGGAAACATTTCAGCATTACAGAACTCGCAGAAATCACAGAATCATTAGGTTGGAAGAGACCTTCAAGACCATCAAGTCCAACCCATGCCCCAACACCTCAACTAAACCATGGCACCGACTGCCACATCCAGTCTTTTTTTAAACACATTACTATTTAAACACATTACTATTACATTTAAACACATTACTATTACACTTTCCCTTTATATTAACCCATTTCACCATCAGTTCATCAGGAAAGAACCAAACTGGCAAACAAAAAGAAAACAGCCCATGCCGCAGGTAAAGAGAAAGGGCATTATCAAACTTTTTCCAAAGCATCCTATTCCTCTGCAGCACCATCAGGAAAGCAGAAGGTGCAACGTTTCAAAGCAGTACTTTGATGAAAAATGAGAACCAAACAAAAACTCCCTTGTAATTTAAGGCCCCTAAACTCATAAACAGAAAACAAGAGCCCATCTCTCTGAATTTCTGGTGGTTTTGCCAGCAGAGTGAAACCTGCACCTGCACACTGCAGGGCACGGCACCAGATACCTGCCAGACTGCCACCTCAGCAGGGCTGCCTGGTGGGGGACATCCCCACATATGTTAGCCTTCAGGTGAATAAATACATGAATAAAAGAACAAATAAACACTGGAATTAATAATAAGTTCGTCATATTAATGTATTCATGTTACCCTTTCTTTCTCTTGGTGGGACTGTCTGTGTATACAGATAAATCCTCTCGTTTCTTCAACCTTGCATCCTGCACTGTTACTGAGTGTAGGAACCTTTCTGCTTGTTTTAGGAGCTTGAAAAATAACACCCTTTGAAATATCACTTTGGCTTCTTTGCCATTTGGCGAAACACTGATGCTTTTCTCCCTCTTTTGTACTACAGGCTGGAATTGCTCTGGATCATTTACTGCTTGACACTTTAATTGCTTTTTATCAGGAGTCTTATTGATGAACTCATCAGTGGTGGATTTACAAGAGAATCCCAGCAAAGCTATTCAGAACTTGTAGGCTTTTCCCTCCAGAAGGGTGTTAAGTCCACCTGATGATTCCATGCAGTTCAAGTCATAATCCATTCTCCATTGGAAAAGTCACCATACATCATGCTGGGTTAGAAGAACCAACCTTCAAAGGCAGACACATCCCTAGGGATTCACCAATACTGTTTAAACTTGCACATTAGGGATGACAAACAAAAAAGGGGACTGGTTTCAGAAATTGGAGCAGGAGGCCTGCCAGGACACTATGAAAAGTAAGTTAAATATGAGCATTACCCTATAATTGTGAGGGTAGCTTATCTATCAGAAGTTACACATTCACAGTTTCCTACAATATAAATCAGAAACAGCACAGAACTCAGCATGAAGCTGAAGTGTGAGGGGAGATAAGAAAGACTGAAGGGACTGTTCCTGAGAAGTTCTGCCTTTGAGTATTACATTTCTCTAATGAAGGAATTCTTATTAAGACAAATAATTCAGTTCTTAAAATGTATTTTGTTTTTAATGGAGGGCTTTTCTGTTTGGCTTTAAACTTCCTCTGCATTGTGAAAAATGCATGAGAACCAGAAAGCAAACCTGGCCAATGTGGTGTTTGAAAGGAAAGAGAAATTGGCCACCCTCAAGTCATTGTTCAAATGAAGCAACACATAAAAGGAAAATTAGTAAACAGATTAATAGATTTTAGACCCAAAAAGGAACATTATGATTATTTAGTCTGACCTCTTGCAAATAGAAGTACATGATGAAAATTCTCCTTGTACCAATAATCTAGAGTGTTAATCAGGCAGGGACAGATATTGCTACAGAATTACTGTATGGCCTATAGAGATTTGCTTTATTCACTAAATATGTCAGAAAACTGCCCTGACTTTCTCATTTGCAGCACATCATAAAATATACAGCTTGAAAAAGGGGAGGACTTTCCTCGTTATTGTATCTTTAAATCACCCAGCTTAAAATCTGCTGGCAACATAAATATATGCTCCAAGGCCACCAAAGAAAGGACACAGAATTAGTTTTGGCTTATTTTTCTAGAATGCAGGTGTGTGCATATGGCAGGGAGGGATGGATAGATGTTAGCACCCTCTCCTTTGATAGTGCTATTCAATGACAGCATCATTCAGGCTGGAGAAGACCTTTAAGAACATCAAACACAACCTTTGTCTGAACACCACCATACCCACTAAAATACATCCTGGAGGGCTACAGCAACTCCCTTTTTGAACACTTTCTGGCATGGCAACTCCATCACTTCACTGGACAGCCTGTTCCAGTGCTTACCAATCTTTGAGCAAAGAAAATTTTGCTCATGTCCAACCCAAACCTTCCCTGGTGCAACCTGAGACCATTTCATCTTGTCCTATCAAGAGTTTCCTGGGAGAAGAGATCCCACCTCATTACAACCTCCTTCCAGGCTGTGTAGAGAAAATGCAAAGCAATATTGCCACAGTATTTATTTTAGTTTTTCATCCCTTTCACCACTGTGATGATGGCTGCTGCAAAGGGCAGCTCCCCACCCTGAGTGTTTGTTTGGGAAACAATTGGGCAAAAATGCTGTGGCCATTTTTCTGAACCAAAGTGAGCAAACTAACTAATTTTCCTCCTGCATTAAAAGTTTCATGTGACATTTGCTGAGCAGCTGTAGTGAGGTTGTGCTTTGGAGAACAGACCTCTGTTTCCACTGGGGCAAGACTCTGGAAAGCTCTGCTCAGGGATGTAATACAGTTTGGCAGTTAAAATCTTTGGAGACAGCATTTTCCTTCACAGAATCCCTACTGCAGAGATCTTTTGAGTCCATGATTCTTCAAGGTCAATGCTCTCTTGTTTTATTTAAAATTTTCTTCCATATTCAAAGATTACAC
Organism: Hypocryptadius cinnamomeus; assembly: GCA_013400635.1. Lineage (NCBI taxonomy): Eukaryota > Metazoa > Chordata > Aves > Passeriformes > Zosteropidae > Hypocryptadius > Hypocryptadius cinnamomeus. The sequence continues at coordinate 116,564 of VYZP01031404.1, read as the reverse complement.
ATTATATTCAAAGTTTGCCCTGGTCCTATCAGCTGTAAAAGGCGTGACTGAGCCAAAGGCAACCAAATTACAAAGGACATCAGGTTTTTAAGTATTTTATGATTACACTGGTCTGAGTGACAGCTTATGACAGCCCCTTAAATGCCAGCAGCCCACTTGCCCCTGTCTGTGTTCATCCCCCCAGGCAGTGGTGCATGGAGAAGATGTGGGACCTGCCAGTGACAGCAACACTCCCTCAGTGTCATGATGAGGCACAGGAGAGAAAACACTGCTTCCACTGAAAACACCACCATGCACTCAAATCCTAAGAAATAATCATAGCAAAATTGCACATTTCCAGCACTCTGCTGAGGTCTGCAAACACCACGATGTGCAGAAGATGGGCACATCCTTTTTTCACTCTTCTGAGCTCCTATAGCTTGATTGGCACCTCCACAGGAATCAAGGAATCATCCTGGGATTAGCAAGTGGATCACACTCAAGTGAGCTCCTTGTCATTTGAAAAAGGACCTGGAGGGTGGTGAAACACTGGCACAGGTTCCCAGACTGGTGGTGGATGTCCCATCCCTGGGAACATCAAAGGTCACATTGGACAGGGCTCTGAGCAACCTGGTGTAGCTGAAGCTGTCCCTGCTCAGTGCAGGAGGGTTGGACTGGGTGACCTTTGAGGTCCCTTCCTACCCAAACTATTCTATGACAAAGGCTGGCACTTTAGTCTGTTTATCTTCATGGTTTTACATTAAATGGAAAGGCAAAGCTGCAGCCCAGCAGTGGTGACTTTTACCTGTTGTCAGTCAATAGTTTGATATCAACACATCTCTGCAAACAATGTATTCACCAGCAGAAAAAACCAGCATTTAAAAACATGTAATTAAAAAATACACAGCATGTATTAAATATCTCAAAAGCATAGTTTTAAAAGAAGGAATTGCTCACTGGTTTATTCACTTCCTTCTGTGGGATGTCAGTAAATCAGCCCACTCTTGCTCGTTGTGTGTGTGTACATATATACACATATATGTGATCTTGTTGTCTCAATTTTTTTCACTTTGCTTCTAGGAAACAGAGAAGTACAGCTCTGTAGGCAAACCACTGCTCAAAATACATTTTCCAGTACCTGAAGGATGGAACAATGTATTTCCTAACTGCTGTCTCATTCCTCCATCTTTCCATAAAATAAGTGGACATTTAAAATCTGGAGGAAATTCCTCACCTGACAACTATTTAAAACTAGGTCATGTTTCAGCACTAATAGGTTTGGTTTATTTTCCTTTTGACTTGTTTTCCAATGGAAACCAACCTGCATGTCCTGCCAACATTAACTAAGAAGAACAGACCTAAAAATAATTAAAACTGATGCAACTGAAAATGGATACTGTAAATTACACAATATATAGTAAACAATTTTGAAATATAAGGTGAATGCAGCCCTGAGAATTGTACTAAATAACAGAAAGGAGCACAGGAAAGTACAATAAAGTCATTCTCAGCTGGAGCTTAAACAGCCAGATTTTCAGTGAAATACATTTAATAGATATTTGGGGTGGTGTGAATATTCCTTTTTCTGAGATTACTTGTTTTCCACTTGCTTTCTCACAAGTAAGTTTGCAGGCATATATCATAAGAGAAATAGCCAATGTAAAGACAGTATTGACTAATACCTGTCTCAGTTCAGAAAGAGCTTTGAAGATCCTTATATCCCCTGTATCTCACATAAATTCTACTTTTTTTCAGCTTATCTGTCGGATGTACAACATTAAACCATCCCTTTGTCCTAGAGAAATAAAACCCAGGAAAATTTATTTTGAGCCAAAAAAAAA
>VYZP01031404.1:68157-114687 GCA_013400635.1 Hypocryptadius cinnamomeus | reverse complement strand
GAAATGCTGCCAACTGGTCAAGATATATTGTTGCAAATATCAACTTTCCAAGCAGTTTGTAGAAACAATAAATTGCGAGCTAAATATGAAAACCTCTTGTATTTGAGGGGTTCCCAGACAAAGGAAGGAAATGATGAATCTGACTCTATGTTCTTAGATGGTTAATTAATTATTTTATGATACTATATTATATTAAAGAATACTAAACTAAACTATACTAAAGAATACTAAAGAATAGAGAAAGGATATACAGAAGGCTAAAAGATATTAATGAAAACTTGTGACTCCTTCCAGAGCCTCAACACAGCTTGACCTTGATTGGTCAATAAGTCAAAACAATTCACATGAAATCAATGAAACAATCACCTGTTGGATAAACAATCTCTAACCACATTCCAAAGCAGCAAAACACAGGAGAAACAAATGAGGTAATATTGTTTTCCTTTTTCTCTGAGGCTTCTCAGCTTTCCAGGAGAGAAATCCTGGGCAGAGGGATTTTTCCAGAAAATATGACTGCCACAAACCAGACCAACTTAACTCTGAGTTATATAGGTATCTCGTTTTATCAAACTGTTGCAACAACTATATATACATTTCAAATGTCATTATTATGCTCTCCAACTCTTGAGTGCCAAGAAAGTTGCAGAGAATTGATAAAGAAATTTCAGAATTCTAATTGCTTATAATGAAGTATTTCTTAAGAAATGTACAAGTAACTCAAGTACAAGGAAAAACCCATTTTATTCTATATGGACTATTTTAGAATACACCATTTTTATAAATATCAGGAAATACACATTGAAATATATGTTGGAGTTATCAAGGACAATTCCCTGAAATACTCTCTGGCCATGAAACATCAAGCAGAAGATTTAGGAGAAAAATGAGTGCAAAAGAGAAAATAATTTGTCCTCCTAAACATTCATGGAACACTCCCACTTTCAATACTTTTGACAAAGTTCATCTCACCAAATCTTACAAGTCCAGACAATGAGCACCTGTATGGGTGCTGCCGCACTCCTCTCCTCCTGCCAACACAAGGAAGGGAGCATGTCTAGGGTGTGAGGAGCAGAAATGTCCATTTCTGTGTTCATTTGGACAAATCCCACCTTGATGATCTCTATGGAAAAATGCTTCGGCCAACACTACAACGAAACCTGGGGAAGTACAGAGAAGAAAAGCAAGCAGGACCAGAGAGCCTCTCAGTGAACAGAGAGAATGTGTTTTAGAAAGAAAAGAGATGGCAGAGGAGAACACTCTACAGAATCACAGATCCACAGAAACATGGAATTATTTAGGCTGGAAAAGACCTCCAAGATCATCAAGTCTGACTGTTAACCCAGCACTGCCAAGTCCACTAAACCATTCATGAGAAGGATGGAGTATGGACAAGGGAAATATAAAGAATTATTTCACACCACAGATAAGAAATAGGGGACCCAATGGAATTAGCAGGTGGTGGATTTAAGACAAAAGCCTTTGTCATCTGAAGAGCCATCCTGGAACAGATGAATCTTTGGTATGACCCAATAAAACTGCATTCATGTTCTTATGTTTGCGCTCATCAAATTAATTATCGAATTATTTACTCAGCTCTGGCCTGAATGTGCATACCTACATTAAGGGAGTCTTTTGATTCATTCACTTAAAATCAAATATGACAGATTCATAGATTTTAAAGCCTTTATGATAATCTAATCTGACCCCAGACAAAACAAAGACAGTACAATTTTTTGCCTCTGAGCCATTGCTCCTGGCTGGACAAAAGACTATCATTTAGCAGTGTCGACAGGCTTGACTTAGAAGATACCACTAATCCCTCGTCTGCTTTGTCCAGCAGTTAATTACACACACTGACTAATTACACTGAGGTTTTTTTCCAATGATAGTTTCGGATATTCTGTCACTGGAATCCTTTCAACACTGCCTGCAGGCTCTTTAGCTGTTTTAGAGTAACTTTACTCTATTTGGGTCTTGGTATACTAATTCTTTTTGCTTCTATCTGAAGTTTCTCCCTGAAAAAGTTATATTCAACAGCCACCTGAGAAGGTTTCCACAGAGAAGAGCTAACTAGAAGCTGAGTGATGCTCATTTCCAGTTCTCCATTTGGAATGTTAAACCACCAGGTTAAGTACCTTCACTTACCTATGCATCAATAATGAACAAGCTGTTCCTGGACAGGATATTGACCAGTACTAGGCACCTGTATTTCAGAATTGAATCAAATATAACCTAAACAGAAGATACAGTTTCCAACTGCTCACTTCTCAACATCATTTAATCACTCTGCTTCATCTTGTGAGTTTATCTCACTGCTATTCAATCAAGATATTCTTGTTTTCCACAGCAAAGAGTGAATTTCTGCAATTTTGAGTGGTGTAGAGACGCATCAATCTAATTTCTTACGGCTCGGATGCAGTCTCAGCTAAATAAAACTTACATGACTGTAAAGAGCAATAATATATATTTAGCTAGTCAATTCCGTTTCAAGAAGGCACTTTGTAATGTCACTGAAAGAACAGGAGAAACAGGTATTGAATTTGGAAACCCAAGGATTGTACATAAATTGATTAATGTCCTGCCCAGTCCCATCTAAAGGGAGACAGCGGGCACAGGCCATGGTGAGTGAGGAAGAGCCACACACAGAGCCAAACCAAACCTGTCAAAAGCAGATTATGGCAAACACACTGGTCTAAATCCCACTGCTCCAACCCCACTGTAACCCATGACTGCTGAGCCCTGCTTGATGTGTCCCACCTGAGGCTTCCACCTACGTATGAACCCCAATTTTTCCCATCACCCACTCCTTCCCAGCTCCCTCCATGCACAAAGCCTGTGAGTGGGTTGATGATGCTGCTGGTGCATTACTGAGGGGCAGGAGCAGCACAGGCTACTAAAGCTCCATGTTTATTTGCACATGGCCAGCTGCCCTCTCCCATTAACAACAGCTAATTTCCAAGCTGAGCCCTTTGCACAGATAAGGCCCAGCAGGGACCAGCAGGACCTGCTGATTTATTGTGGTTTGGCTGGAGGGTGGGCAGCTCAGATATTCTCTCACGGCCTTGAGGGAAGATTTATGATGTACAAAAGAGGCAGTTTCTTAAAAATAAAAAAAAAGCATCTGGTCCTAATTCTCGATACTCTCAAAAAACCCCTAGAATTCAGGCATGTGAAAGAGGATGGCTCATGTGAGTTCTGCTCTTCAACTGCCATGGGATGAGCTCCTCAAGGAAATGCTGACCATGGCACCCCCAGGAGAGATGGGAGGAATGAGGCACCACCAGCAGCAAATGTAACACAGGCAAACCTGGCCAGCAGAGAGAACAGCCTTCAAAAATGCTGGGAAATCATGAGGGAAACCAGCTGGGCATGGAGAGGGCAGAAGGGGAGATCCTGCCAACACCCTGTGCTTGCTCAGTCTGTGTTGGCTGCCTGGCACTAAAACCAGGTACCACAGGCACTGATTTACTGCTTTTATTCTGTGCAATAGCTGAATTTACTGCCTTTAGAAAGAAATAAACCCCAACCTTCCACGAAGGCAAGTATTTGTTAAAAGATCTGCTAGGAGCAGAGCTCACAGAAAAGAAAGTTTCCAGAACATCCTACATAACACAAATGTGCCCCAGGGTTTCTTTGAATAATTCTTCAATTATTGCCTTGCTGGTGTCTGTTTTAGTCCAGGCCATGGAGATGTTTCTAATGGAAATCATCAATTCATCACAGAGACAATTTCCAAGAATATAATCACAGAGATGAAAACAAACACATGCTCATGCTAATAATGAGGGCTACAGAAAAAGTGGGAAGATTTTATGATTCTGTTATTTTTAATGGCAGCTATTTGCTCCTGTGTCTTAACAAACTAGGCTGGACAACTGCCAGGCATTCTCGTTTTTACTGGGACTGTCCCTTGGCCTGGGGAGAGATTTTAAATATCCATTTATACATTATTGCTCCAAGGCTGCCATCTATTCTAACACTTTACATTTTCCTTGACACAGAGAATGCAAGGCTCCAGCTATTTCTTCGTTAATCAACACAAGTAGCTCCACAGTAATTTTATTTTCAAGACAGAAGAGTGAATCGATGCCAAGAAGCCAACCCTTACAGGTCATGCTCAATATTTTAGGAGTTTGTGTTACAATTGCCTTGTCTATTTCTGTAATAATTTTTAATGGATGGATTAGTGACAAGCTGTAAAAGCTTATGTTTGTAAAAAGTAAACCCATGATTGATACAACAAAGAATCAAAGTCAGCTGGGAAAATGGAAAGAAGCTTAACCAGACTGTCTCACATACAGAAGTCTGTAGGAGCTATATCCAGCACCAAAAGTCCAACACAGTGCTGTTCAAAGACTTCTCTGTCTCACAGCAAAGACCTTGGTCATCTGCTGGGGCAGGGCACAGTGATATCCCTGCCCATCCCACACAACAGCATCCTAAAAATCCCTCTCCAGGAGTGGCACCCCAAAGGCAGCTCCTGGTAAGCCCCAGCAGCAGGCAGAGTGGGCAAAAAGTAGAGACATGGACCTCATCCCCCTCAAGTTCCCCAGCCTCCAAAGCATCCAACAGGATTATCCCAAAGCCCTAAAGAAACCTTGTTGATGCCTCCTGTTAGCCATGCTCTGTGCACGGTTCTCCTTCGGCCCTACCCCCTGGGGATTGTAAAAGATATCATTTCCCCATGTTCCACATTTCATACTTGAACTGCCCTGTAAAATCCCACTCATGAGCAAGCCCCAAGCACCAGCAGAAACACAAGCTCTGAAAGTGCATCAGCTTCAGGCTACAGCCATGGAACTGCTTCTCCCAGCCCAGCCTCGCTGCTCCTGGGCGGCCCAGGGCAGGACACGGCCCCAGGCGGGAGCTTTCTGCCAGGCACACCGGCCACAGACAGCCATGTGCCAGCACAAGTCCTTTGGGGACTTATCCCACTTCTGGAGGATCCAAAGGGTCGTGCTGAGCTGGCCTGAACTGCCACCCCAACAGCTCAGTACATCCCATAGGGAATCCTTGGCATTAACATTTAATTGCTGTCTAATAATTTGGTCAGGATAGGATCTGTTAAGATCCTGGGCATTCCTGCTGAAGAATCTACATGGCCTCATAATTTCATGGATTCATCAGTGACTTAGAAAAAAAAGTTTGTAATCTTCCATTTTGTAGGGATACTCCTAGGACCTGGAGTATCCCAATATCTCCAATCCTGGCTCCCATGCATCTGCTGTGTATGTTAAAAATGTGAAAATAAAAATCAAAACTTCCTCCTCCATCCCAAACTGATCACACTTAAAAAACAATCTAGCAAATATGACCCTGGGATGTGTGATTTATACACTAAGAACATTAGGGAGTTAATAAAAAGGATGGACACAGGGATTTTTTTTTCTAATACAGTAGTCAAAGCACATTGCAAAACTCATGGACAAAAAAGAAATGCAGTTTTTGGCTACAGGGCTCATCAGCCCTGCACAGCAACCTTGAGCGTCCAGATTTTGGCAACAGCATCGGAAAATGATGCCTTTAGCTGAAGAATAACACAATTTTAACTTTTTTTTTTTTTTTTTAATAGAATCTATGCCCTGTATGTGCATATAACCCATGAGAGAGCTTTTTTATGGTCCTTACTTTTGTCAAGCTGTTGCCTCCCACCACCTCGGAGCCTGCACACTGATGCACAAGTATTAGAATAAAATTATCAGTGCAACTGTTTTTCTGCATGAGAGGGATTCAGAGAATGAAAACAGAAAAAGGTTTTAAAAGTCAGTGTTCTCAGTCCAGTCACTGCCAAGCAGGCACCATGTCTCCCTAAGCCAATGCATTAAAATCACTGAACTGCTACTCTGCTGGACAAAAGGAAGAGACCAAAACAAAGTGCTAAGAGAGCAAACACCCCCAGCTACATGCTGTGACTGCTCTGCTATCAATCTTTGGCTGCCTGTGTACCAAGCAAAGTTTCACTAACACCAGATATGGCAAAGAAATTACTATTACTGCAGTATTTACACCTGATACTCACAACATGAAAGCTAGCACACAACCCCAAAATTCCCCCCAGAATTCTGGTGCCAGTGGATGGGAGGTGCGAGATATTCAGGATGACTGCAGTTCTGTACCAACACGAAGGCATGGCCAAGGCAAGAGCTTCACCTTGGGGATCTGCTTTAACCTTTGCTCTGCCACACATTTCCTCTGCAACCTTGGGCAAGCCAGTGAAGGATGACTCTAAAAAGGGCCTTGGGTCCTTGGAGAGGGAATGAGGGTTTGGATAACCCAGGTGCTGCTGCTGCTGCCAGCAGGTCAAGGTGTGATAACTGTGAGCAGCAAATCTCCCGGGACTTGGGGCACAAGCTCTGACCCCTGTTCCAGATGTAAGAGAGGAGAGGGGAATGAAGTCCATAGATCCAACATTTGGAAAGTGCCCTAAACCACAGGATGTTTTCCATACTTCCATCTGAAAATATCCCACCTCTCAGAAAATAACTCCAGACTCCCTCAGCACCACAACGCTTCCTCAGCACCGTGACTGCTGTCTTGATGCCAATGCCATGGGACAGTAGCAGGGCCCATTAAAGTGAATGTCAGTTGTTCCCTTAACCTTTGTGGGGAGACAGATTAATCCCTTCAAGAAATATGTTCATCTAGTCATGTTTTTATGAGATGGTAATCTTAGTCCATGTCTTCCACAACTAAAGGAAAAGTCACCATGCTGACTTTGGCCTTGCAGCCTGAGTTCTGTCCCTCCAGCAGGAAAACCAGGTGTATTTATGCAATGGAAGAAGCCATTCACCCTCATCATGTGTTACAGACCAGTATGGAAAACAGATTTCACACTGATGATTTATAAAGTGTTTTAGGCAGCCCTTAAATAATGAGTTATAGCCAGGTATGAACATCCAAAGCCACTGATGAAAAGACTCTCCTGCTCTTGCTGTGTTATTTCTCCTGCTCTGGTTGCAAGAGCTCAGCTCCCTGGTCCAGGTCCTCAGCCCAGTGCCAGAGTTGACCTGTCTCAGTGCCACAGATGTCTGTTTTCTATTTGGCCTGTGGTATTCCCTGTGCAATATTAAAATGTCATCAATTCAGTTTAATAGGCCAAGGAAAGGCCTTAGTCAACCATTTAATAGGTAAGTAAAACATAGGGCAAATGCACATCAGTCCAGGGACTGCATTAAAAGTTTAAGGGTTCAATTAAGAGGCATCTCACTGGTGTGTTCTCAGGAGGTTAGGAAAACAGAAATGCTAAATGTTTCCCCTGTTGCAGCTGTTAAGCACCAGGCTGGAAACCCCTTGTTAAAGTGCTTTTTGTTACACTGCTATTCCAGTACATTAAAAGAACCTCTGTATAATACTCCATTAAAATAAACTATTTATTGCAAAAATTGAGCTGATATTTATATGATTGGGGGTTTTTAAATAATTGTTTTTATTGTTGCTGTGCTGCAAGGTCCTGCCTTAAGGGCCGCCTGAATGCAGAGGTGCCCAACCCTCCCACAAGGCAATGCCTGATAGCCCAGTGCTCCCAAGGCTGAAAGTTCTGACACAAAACCAGCTGAACTTGAGTTTCAGAGCTGCCCAAAGCCCTATTTGAAGATGCAGAACCAAGCTGCATTATTACAATTTTTTCTATGGTACAGCATCCTTAAGGACATGGTCATCCAGGAGAAAGAACATGTTAATTAATAAGTGTTTTCAGATTCAAGCAGACACTGACAATATAATGGGCTAACAATTTTGTTGTAGAGTAACAACCACATCCCAAAACACCTCAGCTTGCAAGAACAGACATCCCTTGGGTCAAGTAGAAGAGATCCAGGTTCTGGGCCTCAAACAGATGTGTTCACCACACAACCATGGTGTGTTCATCACACAGCCATGGTGTGTTCATCACACAGCCATGGTGTGCATGTCCCTCACAGACACCACCACAAACCTGGCCCAGCAGAGAAAATGGCATTGCTGCTGCAATAAGGTTGTCCCTGCAGTGTTGGACCCTGCCTGGCACCCACAGGTTCCTGCACTGGACCTCTTGGTCACCCTGAGACCAAGACCCCCACAAAAGATCAGGCTGAAATGCCATGCAGAGACTGGGAATAAAAGCAGCAGCTCCTCGGTGGAGCAGTGAGATCACAAGACTGGGCTTGCTCCAGAGACGGCACAACAATAGTCACGATTTCTGTGCCGTCGTTATTTATAGGCACAAAAATGTAGATCATTTAGCAACTCAGAGTGAGCTGCCAAACAGAGAGAGAGACAGCAGCTGAACCCACTGCTGAACAGTCAGCCATGGTTCAGGATATTCCCTCCTGCAGCAGCAGATGCAAATGCTGCAGGGCAGCAGCTCTGGGGAGGGACAGTGCAGTTCTGCTGGCATCTGGACCATGCTGGCACATGAGCCACCAGCCAAGGCAAGATGGTAAATTTCAACATCCATACTGAAAAGAGCAGTGAGATGCTGAGCTTTGAACCCCTGCAGTCAACTGGCATTTTATCCCCTGATTAAAAACAAGCTTTGATTTTGGCCCTAAGGTCCTCGACAACAGATGGGACACAGCACAAAGATGTGATCCCACAAATACTCTGTGAAGAACCCCAGCTGCAGGGAAAGACAAATGCAAGCACCTAGAAAAAACAGATATGAGTGATTTCAGCAGGTCCCAATACAGTGCGGGGTATTACAGACGTGCCAGGTCTCCCCTCTGCCATGCTGCTCTGCCCTGTCACTCTGATGAAGGTTTCCTCTCCTGCTTTAGGGTACTGATGATGGTCAGAGCTTATGCTCTGTGCTCCACCTCTCCTCAGAGCTCACTGATTTGGGGAGGTCACCTTGTCCCCCTGCCCTCCTCACCCCACTTGGGAAATACCCATCCCACAGTGCTGGGGGGTTCAGACCACAAGCTGCCACTGCCCTCATAATGAACACAACAGTGAAACTGAAAATTGGGAAGAATTAATTTATTTTTTGTTTATTTTCTGTAATTTGGTGAAACTAAACTCAAACATTAAATGTATTTTCAAACAACAGTCATACTGGGAATAGATCACAGGGCACAGTGCAAAAGCAACCAGTAATTCAAACATTAATGCTATTTATTAAACAAATAAAACACTCTGACAAATGCCTCAGAGTCTACAAATTATTCTCACAACTATGCAGAATGACTTTATGTTTCAGGTTTGGGGCATTGTTTAAAATTTACTGTAGTGCTGTTTTTAAGAAAAGTCAATTTATTTCACCCAAGTGTAGATTTAAGACATCAGAGAGCCATCTGGTGGTTTGATTGCCTTCTAATTAAAATTCATCTCTTGGGCTCTTGACTTCCTCTGATGCAGAGCTAAGTTGTCTGCCCCAGAGCACAAAAGCAGAAAAATTAAGAACAGTAAGATGTGTGAAAGTAAAATTTAAACGTACAGAATTTCAGAAAATATTTTTGCCATTGATTTTTAATAGTGAGCAGTCCACAAAGCACTGGTGATATGTTTTCTCTCTGATTTATCTTTTTCACAAGATTAGAAGTGGAATAAAGTTTCACAAAAATCATCCTATGATGTAAAAAGAAAAGTATTAAGTAAGCTTATGCTGCATTTCTATAGAATTGATGTTTTGTTTCTTAGAAAGCTTCACTGTTTTCCCCTATGACTTCATAAATCTTGAAAGAGAACTGTGTCTGTGGCTTTGGGAAAACAGAAAACAAGAAGGAAATAAAGAAAGAGAAAAAACTCAGATACTAAAATTAAGCAATTAGGCTGGTTCAGACATTCCCCTGGCATTTTTTTTTCCAGGAGGGAATCAAAGCCCCATCACCAGTGTCTGGATGGATCTCCACTGTGGAAGCTGCTGGAGGAAGGGTGGGGGTCCCAGCCTGGCACCATCCCCAGGCACAGGGATCTGGAACCAGCAGAATCTGCAGCTCCCCTTCCTGTTGGACCAGGTCTGTGTTTGGAGTGCATGAGTCTGGCTGCCAAACCCACCTAGCCCAGGGCTCAGCAGGGGAAGAACTTGATAATTTGGCTAATTAAGTTAGTGCTGAGCTCATTACTGGTCAGAGACTGGAGTAAAAAAAACAACAGGCTACTTAGGAAGCCTTTCCCACCCTCAGGGATGGCAACAGCTGAGTGTCTTCATTATGACAGGTTTGATTGTCAACCCCTGTATTCCAGCTAAATGTAATTTGGGATGCCCAAGTCCCTCCTGGCATTTGGCCCTTATCTCTCTATTCCTGCACAGCCTAGTCCTAGTCCTAGTTCTAGTCCTTACCTCTCTGTTGTTGCACAGATTGGCCTCTGCAAGTTTTATTCCCAGCTCTGAACCTTCTAAACAGTTCAGGCAGAGCCAGAGTGGATGTGCAATACCACCCCTGTGACAAATCTACCCTCATGATACATCTCAATCTGGATCAGGGTCACCACTGTCACTGCTGGGGTTATGACAAACTAATCCACGTGCTTTGGTGGATACCGAGAAAACCCAAATTTGCAAAGCTTCACTGTGTAGGTCTGACCAGTAATTATGCAAACCTGTCCCTGGACTATGGAGAAGTGTTAACTGAGGGAAAACCAAGTGTTAACCAAGGGAAAACCAAGTGTTAACCAAGGGCAAAGATGGTGACCAGGCAATACGTCCTCTCTGGGAGGACACAGCAGATGTCATTTCCAGAAAGGGTGGCAGGAGCCACATCTGGGCCGCAGCAAAGCAACTCCTTGCTGCTTTCTGGAAGGCAGCAAAGCCTGAGCCCTGGGATGCCACGGCTTTCCTGGAGCTCACACAACATCATTCACCTGTCTGTGTTTGCCTTTAAAAAGACCCAAAACAACAGCACCCTGATTTCAGCCTGCATCGGTGCTACTGCTTCCAACAAAAAGCACAAAGGAGAAAAGTTACTTAGAAACGAAACAGCAGCTTAGAAACAAAACAAAGCTTCTGAGCTTTGCAGCAAGAGGAGGACAGCTACTGGGTTTGTTTTATACATTTGGCAGGGATATTGAGTGATTCATTCATCCTTCAGTGTTTAGTTCATGTTTCTCTTTCCTCCTCAGCCACTTTTTCTCCTTATTTCTAGTACTTTCATCCTTTGTATTTCTCCCTGATCCCCACAGGAGGAGCCTCAGTACCACATTAGCAGGCAAAATTTGAGACTGCCAAAGAGCTCCTGTAGTTTCACCCTGTACACATGGCTGTCCTTCCAGTTATTAGCCAGGAAAGATTTATTTTAAATGACTGTGAAAGAGCACACTGATCAGTCTGGAAAGATTTTCTAGGGATATTTTCCATGGACTGAGATCCCTTTAGTCAGAGGCACTTGGCACATCAGGAGCTACAATATGAGAATGTGATTCTCAATTCCATGTGTAGGGGGTTATTTATGGGGACAAAGTTACATCAGAAAGCATTTGCAGGATCACAAGATGAAATATACCTTTAACACCTTCTCTTCCAGCAAATCACAGGAGATTTTTGAAGTGTTGGAGAGTAGCTGGTTATACAGCTTCAGCCTGCAAATGGGCAAAGTTATGTTTCGAAAATTGTGTCTTTCTGTTTTAACAGCACCACAGGCTCCTTCTGTGCCCTACAGCACATTTTTCCCTTCCAAATGTTTCACATCACCTTCTGCTGTTTTTCTGATCTGTGAGCTCCAGGACTTGTGAGATCTCCAGGGTTAGAGCAATGGGTTAGAGCCTTACTAACCTCTCAGTATCACAGCACCCCCACAGTCAGGGTGGGAGCATGGATGGATCCTTCCCTGTCCATCCTCTCAGGTTTCCCAACCAAAAGAGGATGGGATGCATCACCCCACAAAGGATCCACCTAGAGCACATACATGAGCCCAGGATGCTGGAGATGCTCCCAGGGTGCCACCTTAGATTTGGCCCTTGTGCTAAAAAAAAATCTCAGCTGGCCTCTGGTTTCAGTTCTGGAACAGAAAAACAATTAAACCTTATTTCTCCAACTAAAATTTGCTGGTAGTAGAAACAGTTGCTGGAGCTCTGGCTGCTCTAAGGCTGGTTAATTAGAAATCTATTGATTGACATTATATCAGAAATAACAGATCTTTTATTTTTCAGATGTTTAATTATTAATAAATTAATGAGATGGAAACTGAAGTGCAAGTAAAAATGGTTCTTAGTCTGAAGGAAGTTAATATAAAATCTAAAACGCATTCTCTTCCACCCTATTAACTGTGAGATTGATGTAATATCCTCAAGAGGTTTAGCTGGTCTCTTCTCTTAAGTTTATATTCAGATTTGCACAAAAGTAGTTTATATATTCAGACTACATCTTGAAAGAATTTTCTTTTACAGAGTGAATTTTCATATTTGGAAAAAGGAAAACAGAACAAAGCCATTTATAAAATGGTAAAATCTGAAGACAAATGTTACTCAGAAAATTTTTACTCCAGAGGAGAATCAGCCTGAGACAAGTTTTCCATCACTAAAACACAAAATGTACTATGCAAAATTTTAGGAGGAAATTCATTATATGGCCCATTACAGATCTCAGGGAACCAGACCCAGTGCATCAGCAATATCAGCCAGTTTCTGCTCTCATTTTCTTGGCATTAGAGGCAATTTCAAACCACACTAGACAGAAGCAGGGAGAAAAACGCCTGCATCATTCTGTCCATCAAATTTTTAATTGTTGTCTCTGAGTGTCAGAAGTGCTCTCCACTTCTCTGTACTGCTCTGCTTTGAGTGACAGATCTGCTCACATTTCATTCAGAGAACTTCAACTACTAGGAAAGTGTGTCCTCATCCTCATAATAAAAATTTCCTTTCTTTCATGCTTCTCTCCCCTCTCTGAGGTCGATGTCTCAAAACCAGTACCACAATGGAAACCTCAGCTTTGATGTCCTTTAGGAGTGTGGCTGTTCCCAAAGGTCTTGCATCCAATGGGATGCTTCCCAAATTCTCCTGCTCTTCCTCTGTGAGCTACCATTGGAATCACCACAGCTGCTATATCACAAACCCTGTCAGGATCTCCTTCTCCTTCTGAGGGTGTCTGGAAACCCCAACACTAACACCCAAACCACAAACACTTCTTCCCTGCCACTGGGAAACTCTGATCTGTTTATGGAGCACATGTTACCGTCTTCTAAAATTCAAAAGAATATGTTAAAATTACCATAACTTAATGTCACAGGAGAGATGAGCTCTAAAGTTTTCTTTGGAATTTCTTGCTGAACAGAATTTTCTGCAGCCGGTATTTACTTTTCCCCAAAAAAAATGGATCCTTCCTTCTCACCTCAGTAAGAGCCTGAATCACAGCTCACTGAGCATATGGAAAAACTCACTGTGACTTCAATGGTTTTGAGCAATGTCCCACATGCACATGTAAGCTTTTAACCCAAGTGCCCTCCCAGAGCACGGTGTCCCAGAATCACTGGGTTGGAAGAGACCTCACCTTCAAGATCCTTGAGTCCAACCATGCCATAACACCTCAACTAAACCATGGCACCCAGTGCCACATCCAGGCTTTTTTTAAACACATCCAGGGATGGTGACTCCACCACCTCCCCAGGCGGACAATTCTGGTATTTTATCACTCTTTCCGCGAAAAACTTTTTCCTAATATCCAACCTTTATTTCCCTTGGTGCAGCTTAAGACTGTGCCCTAGACTGGGGGTTTGCTGATGTTTCCTCTTGAGAAACAGAGAGATCTGCAGAGCCATACTTGCTGCTGCAGGTTAACAGCACCACAGGAATTGTCCTGGCGTTTTTAACACCTGCAGTCGGAGTTTGGAATCAGAAAAGTCTGTCACTGATTCCCAACAGCAGCCAGTTTCTCTCCCCTAGCAGCCTGCATCCACCACATACTGTGCATAACATACCCTGTATCCATCATTGCTTGGTCAAAGTAACCTTTTGAGCTCTTTTAAACTCTTCTCTGGCATTTCTGCCAGCCTCTTAAAACATTTCTGTACTTCTTGTCTCAGATAGTCTCAATATCCTAATGCTTTTTCAAACATAGTGGGTGATGCATGAAACTCTACATTCCCCTGTCAAGCCCTCAAAATAAACACTCTATACTTGGAAAGGAAACACCCCTCTGTTTCAGTCACTAGGAAACACTGAGCTGTTTATGGGGCACATGCTACCACTTTCAAATCTTACAAGAATATGTATTTCCTTCTGTTGAAGGCAGTGTTGTAGGATCTCTCTTTAGCAGGGAGATACCAACACAAAATGCACAGGGATCCACTTATATCCAGGATATAACTCTACTCCTCCATCAGATACATCTCTGATTAGCCAATGGTCCAGAAGTTGTTAGGAGATACACGGGGAAGGAACAGAAAGGCCCATGTTTCTCTCTGGGAAATCAGCTTGAAATGGATGCTGTAAGTAACACATGCAAATATCCTTTTGTGTGTTTGACAATTTAGTTTAGACCTTAATTGCTGAACTGAATCACTTTAAAACTGCATAGTAAAATGAATGACTGCAGAAGCATAAATGTATGAGTATAAATACCTTTTAAATATCTTGAAATTTCAGACAATGAATCAAAGAGAAACAGAGGGATGCAGTCTTGTTTTTAATCACTTTCCTATGACTCAAATTATAAGAAACAATGAAATACATCATAAGAGACAACCTGGAATATTTTGGCATGCTGCTGAACTGAAATTCAATGGCTTGACACTCTATCTTGGATAATTTAACTTTGAAGCCTTTGTTAATTCTTCTCTGGATTACTGCTGACATAAACTTGATTTCAAAGCTCACCCTGTTTGGCTTTGCACATCTGAACTGAGAACGACATAAAACACATTAAGTAGCTCCTGGAGAACTCTTAAAAGTGTTATTGATCAGAACAGTGTTTGAGTGCTGGGTTGGCCGTGTGTGTGCCAGTGAACCCACGACATGAGGGCTGAAGGGCAGCAAGAAAAGGAAACTCACTGGATGTTGTGCTGGACATTGCACATCTTGCTGGGCTGCTCTCATCAGCTCAAATGTGGTGGCTTGGTCCATGCTGAAGGCTGAGCCTCCTAACAGCCAACCATGATGTCAAATGTTGATTTTCAGGGGTGTCCGACAGCACACACCTCCTGCACACCACGGCCTTCCAGCACAGTCTTCCTCATCCTCGTCCACTCTGCAACACCAGGCACAGCCCATTGGGCTTGATGCCCTCTGACTGGGGGTCCTGTTGGTTCTCTCTTCCTCACTGTCTTTGAGTGTGGACTTTTCCCAGAGACCACCCGAGTGTCTCGCCTTTCCCGCCAGCTCTGACTCAGCCAGCGTAGGACTGCCAGCAGCAGTGAGAGGCAGATCCGTGACAGCTCCCTCCCAACTCACTCCCTCCTCCCCTCCCTCACG
Organism: Hypocryptadius cinnamomeus; assembly: GCA_013400635.1. NCBI lineage: Eukaryota > Metazoa > Chordata > Aves > Passeriformes > Zosteropidae > Hypocryptadius > Hypocryptadius cinnamomeus. The sequence continues at coordinate 99,369 of VYZP01031404.1, read as the reverse complement.
GCCGAGCAGCTCTTCACACCACCGGGGAAGCACAGGATGCTGCCTCAGCACTGACTCCTACCCACCAGCTGCTGTGCTCAGCTTGGGATCAGCAGTGTCCTCTCTGCCCTGGAACAGGAGCAACCAGCCTGGCCTCCAACCAGGACCAGAGACACAAAGTTCTGCCCTATGCCCCCCTCCTCCCCAGGCCTCAAATTCACTGGGATGGGAGACATGAACTCTCAAGAAGGTTGTGGGTTTGCTTGAGGATCTGGCCATGCCAATCCACTGTAAGGACTTTGGGTCTCCCTCTGCTTGGAGGGAGATGTAGGACACACCTACAAATGCCAACCAAAGAATGGCCAGGAAATGAGCACTCACTTTGGGACAGAATGCATGAGGTTCAAGGATTTGGTCACACCCTCCCTTTGGTTTGGATCAGTACAAGAAGATCTCTCTCCAACACATTCCAGCTTCCCACACTGGTCCCACGCTCTGTGCCGTGCTGTGAAAGTGGACTGCAACATGGTCCTTCTCATGCTGCTGGGCATTTCCTCTGACCTGGAAAATGCCCAGCAGCATATTGATAATATTTGAGGGACATCATGGCACCATCTGAGGCCTCAAGGAGACAAGGGCCACTGCTCTGTGCTGTGGATGTACATGGGGTGCAGAGCAGCCTGGCCACAAGCAGAGTAAGTGAAGTTTGCTCTAGGCTTGCCCAGGAGTCATACATGAGCCCTTTGCCCTCTTTGTTTAGTAAGCCTGAAACAGACAGGCCTGGGAAGAATTCTTCATAAGCAGCAGGTTTGGTCCACTCCTACTCTTTTATCTGCAAATTTTGTCCACCAAAGTATTCACTCCCCTAGCTTATCACAACCGCTCTACCATCCCATGCAATGCTGGTTGGTTTGTTTGTTTGTTTGTTTGTTTTTTCACAATTACTACAGCTCTTTCTGAGGCAAAACCTAATTTTTCACCTACAGGACTGATTCCATCAAAGTTAGCAGAAAATTCCTAGCTGAACTCAGCCACAGCAGGTTGTGCCCCAAGATGTGAGCAGGATGCAGAGTCTCTGCATTCTGCAGGGCTGAGAAAGCCCCAGGCAGTGTTAGAGCTGATACCAACTCCTAGGCTGGGTACCTAAAGCAGATCAGTGCTGCTCAGCACCGTCCTCATCCCACTAGTCCTGTTTGTTCTCTGTCTTGCTTCCAATCTCTCCACAGAGTCCTCAAAGGTCCTTTGAGTTGTTTGGTTTGTACCAAGTAAAGGTAAAAGGAAGGGAGTATTCCCTGATGAACATGAAATGAGATTATCCAATGGTCCCAGAGGGTTTGATAGTTGTTTATTTTCATCAGCCTGTTGCTAAATGCAGTTTTGATAGGAGAGGGAAGTTTTTGCTCAACACAGTTGGGTCCAGAGGCCAGATCATGGCAGAAATCACCAGGTCAGTGTTGTTTCAAGACACAACTGTAACCCCTCCACAAAACTGGTAGGGACCACCAGATCACTGTAGCCAAAGAACAGCCATTCCTTTGTTTTGAAGACAAAATTGACCCTAATGCAGACATATGGTGCTTCCTCTGCACTGCACAACATCTGTGGTCATTTGTCTTGGTCATTTGAGAGATGATCTTCCCAAGTGTACTACAACACTTACACCTTTTAGCACACAAGACTGAAATTACTGACCCACAGCTTCCAGCAATTTATCTGACCACACATAAATCATCCACCAAATTACTTATAAATCAACTGAGGAGTGTATTTCAGAGGAGATAAAGAAAGTGGAGCTCAAGACAGTACTTGCAATAGGCAAAGATGAAGTTCAGTCATCCAGATCAATTTGGTGCAGAATTCTTATATCTGGTGGGTCTGTGGTCTCTGTCCTACAACTCCACCAATGTGCAGTATCACTCTCAACCTCACCTTGGTTTGTTTTTGTTCTATAACATGACTGTTAACAACTTCCCCGTGAAAATCATACCCAGGGATTACTAATCTTGGCAATCGATGATTTATGAGATTGTGGGAGTGGGCCCTTGTTTCCTGGACAGTTATATTTTAACATATTGCTTGGACTTACTAATGCACATGGTAGAAATAAATCTATTCACTCTGCCTCATAATTTGTAAAGGGTTCATTGAAATGGTAAGGGAAATGTTTAGAAAACTGCTGGAAAAATTCAAAACCATCAGTTAATTAACATTAGCTAAGGAACTGCAGGAATAACTGAATTAGCCTATTTCCTTGCTGTAGGTAAAGATTAAAATGTATTCAATTCATGGCAGTTTTCAAGTTGCTAAGGATTATGAGAACAATGCACACTATTTTCAGCTTGCCAAGGAGAGTGAATCAAATGCAAGAGCCCAATCCTTCAGAAACAGCCCTTCAGATGATTCATCTGCAGAAGCCTGGCTGGAACACCCTGCGTGGCCTGACACCATCACATTGTCTCTCTGTGGGAGCCAAGGCAAAGTCCTCACCACACATTCAGACATGTAATTAGGAGACTGAAAGTGTCCAAGGTCAGGCTGGATGGAGGTTTGAGCAACTTCATCTAATGAAACATGTCCCTGCTCAATGGCAGAGGTGGTTGGACTAGATCATTTTTAAAAAGTCCCTTCTGATTCAAGCCCTTTAGTAACTCTACAACTTACCAGAAAATAACATTTTAGAATCTTCAAAAGAAATTCTGAACATATTTCCAGAAGTGAAACCTTACAAGAAAACTGTATTTGCTTTTCACCTCTCTGTACCAATAAGTTCTACAGGGCAAAGGCTTCACAGCTTAATTGTGCAAGACTAAGCTACTCTGGAATCTGATGCTATCTGCTGAGTAAGAATTCAAGATGAAGGGAAGTAGGATACCTTTTGGTTTAGGAATTTCTCTGAAAACCATAAAGAATGTTCAATTCTTTAAAATGAGTCATTACATGAGAAGTAAGGCTTTGAAAAAAAAATGGTTTTTTCTGAACACAGTGCTAATATTAACATTCTAAAGGGCACTTTTGTGTCTTCAGACTAAAGAAAATGGACTGTTTTATGCATTCAAAGTCCAAACAGAATAAAACCAGTACGTATTTCCTTTGCCTTGCAAATAACTATTCCACAGGAACAGGAAATGGAGGCAATGAATATAATTTACTACCAAGAGGCTGTAGATTAAGTAAACAGCAAGGAAGTAAAATTTGCATTCACAGCCCCATGGCATGGTGTTTGCATGACTGAGGCTACACCAGACTGTGTCTCAAACCTAGAGGCAATTCTTCTGCCACAGAGCCAATTCTCTTGCTGCTAGCTGGGGTTCCCTCTCCCATTTCTTCTCCTCCTTGTCCTGCCCTTGGGAAAGTATGAATCACCAAGCAGAGGTACCTGTGGCTAAATAAAGTTTGGCATCCACAGGTGGGAATTAGGTGGCAGAATGTGACTCTGCAAACCACTTCTGAGACCCTCATGTTCTTGCCAGTGGTGAGACTGTGGACAGGCTGAAGTTTGAATTGTGTCAGAAAGCTCTGGAAAGAGCATGCCAGAAGGAGCTCTTGGTGCAGTGACTTGTGCCACAGGGTGATGGAGAGTGGTGCCAGACCAACACTTAATGGATAAATGGAGTTGTTCCCACTCTGAAATCTAAAAATTTAAACCAGAAGAAAGCTTTTAGATGCTTTGCTTTTCTCTTTTAATGGCTTTTTGGTGAGAGTATCCATATTTTTTGCAGAGAGGGAGCAGGATTCAGACGATTTATTTTGAAAAACCCTTTGAAATGGAACTAAACCAGCCTTTAAGCAATAGCACTGTGCAGAAGTTGTACTTTAATCCACTTGGTGTTTGCACAATATATTCGTCTGAGGCACTTACATGCCTAAACTGATATTATTATCTCAAAATTTTATAGAGTTTAACACATTCATTCTCACAGCATCCAGATATGGCAAAAAAGGCTATGATTTTTACTTCCCAAAGGAGGAGCAGAGGCCTGGAGGCTGTGCCTGGTCTGTCCTGAACAGAAACAGCACACTGCCCCACAACTCCCCACACTGACAGGGCTGATGGCACACTCCCCTGAGCTGGTTCACCCTGAGCCAGCCATCCTCCTGGACAGTGCCAGCACACAGCTCAGTGGACAGCACCAATACACACCTTTTGTATTTACTGGTAGAGATAGGAGTCAAAACAATCATTCTTATCCACCCCCAGAGTGGGAATATGATGCCCAAAAACACACAGACAATTTTCACAGCAGGGCTGGTGGGTCTGATTGCGCTTACGTATTATATAATACATACATATTATTATATATATAATATATCAACATATATAAATTCTATAAATATAAAAATATATTAAATATATATACATGTATATATATATATGTATGTATGTGTCTATATGTATGTATATGTATCTATAATACATATATATAATATTATGGCCCCAAGCACCCTTCTCCAAAGGCCCTTTCCAGTATTTATTATTTAGGACAGTAAGTGTTTCAAACACAGAGCTGCTAACTTGTTATCTTACTTGTTATTGTAATGCATCCTGGGACATCCATCACCTTGAGTTTACTCCTTTGCATGGACAAAGAGAGAGATGGGGACAAGACACAAGTATGACTTTCCTTCTGAGCTGGAGGGCACCAGGCACACTGGGAATTCCCAAATCACCCACCACAGCTTGCCTGCACACAGATGCAGTCACACTGCACGGGGGAAGCATGAGCAGAGGTGCTGGAGCCCTCCGTACCACGTGCTTTGGCACGTTGCTCCTACATCCCCATATCTGCAATAACCACTTCCACCTCCCTGCAGCACAAAGGAATGAACATGAAAATTCAGGACACTGCTGTTCAGTTTCTACCCAGCCTGGGTTTAAGCTGCTGCTTTATAGCTCTTCCTTACCAAGTTTTAACTGATGACTCTTTTTGTTTCCCTCCATTGATGGTATGATGCATTTGGCTGCCCCCACATCTATGCACAGTAGGTGAAATCCTGGCTTTATGTAAGTGGATTTTTAACTCTGGCTGTCATACATCTGCTGCTTGAGATTTCCACATACCTACATCTTAAGGATAAATAAATCTATGCAATGATGATGGCCATCACCAGTCATGCTGTTACACTGAGTCACCAGACAGCCTGGGCTCTGTTTGCTGTAGGTTTCTGCCCAGACATGGATGGGATGGAGGGATAAAGCCACTGCACAGCTACTGCAGAGCATGGGATTAAGGCATGCCTGAATATGTTTTTCAAAACAGTCAATAGGTCCTAGCAAACAAGTCCATTACCTTTTGCACAGATGGACCACAGTGAACAACACCAGAGGCTGGACTTCAGTACTCTTATTTCTTTTAACAACTTACTCCACAAAGAGCAGCACTGACTCAAGAGGAAAAAACCCTAACAAACAAAAGCTCAATTAATCTTACCCAGAATTAATTAGGAAGGTATTCTTTTTCTGCAAGCAAGGAAATTAAAAGACAAAGTGATCTGAGACCACAATGTAAATCAATGACAGAGTAAGACAAGAACTCCTGATTTTCAGATCTGTGTGCTCTAACCACAAAAACATCCTCACAAGACTTCAAGAGCAGCAGCCACTGGTTCCTGTTACACATTGTTGGTAAACAGGCTAGAATATTTTTCCATAGATAAAAGGACCTGTCCTTTACCCACTCTGCTACATTTTTCAGCTTAGGGAAGAATATTAGAATTCCTTTAGCAGGATAAATTCAGCCTTCCCAGAACATCAGAGACAGCCTGATGAGCACCTACCACTGAGATGCTGTGTCTTCTTCTCCTTTCTCTTCCATATGGCTCAGATTCTGGTTTTCCCTCCTCTTTCGAGCTCTGAGCTGCCTCCTCTGTCACTGTCCCTGGGCTTGCATTGACAGCCCCTGTTCCAGGGCTGTGCCAGGAGCCACACACCAGAATTTAAAGCCAAACAACCCTTCCTGATTCATTAAGGGCCCAGTGGGCTTTGCAGGGGTCCTTCATGATGGCAGAGGCACACCTTTATGCCATTTGCCTTGCCAGAGGCTGTCACACACCAGGCAAACTGACCAATAAATAAAATATAGCTGTGCCTGCCAGCAGCACCCAAGGGCTTGTGCAAACACACTGGCTTTAGGTGGCCTAGAGCAGAACATGAGACAAGCAACAAGAAAAGCTTCCAATGTCTCTGGCACACTGTGCTGCTGCAGTTTTGGGGAGCAGTATGCCCACCAGTGTGCCCAGGGAAAGCTGCAGTGAAACACCTTGTGCAGGAAGAACCCCCTGGATGAAGACACATGCCAAGTGGAGCAGACTGAGAGCAGGCTTGTGCTCAGGAAAGCTCAGCCACAGGTAGAAATCTATTGTATGACTATCACCTGGCCACATTTCACAGCATCTTGCAAGGAAATTCGGGCCAGAGAGAAGCTCTAGACCTTCAGCCAAGAACAGACAGCAGCTCATCAGTTACTTTGTTATTTACCTTTTCTTCCCACTTTTTTGTACCTGTGGTGCTGTGCAAACTGTTGCCTTTTTGCTCTAATTTTTCAAACATACACAGCCATGAATGTAGCAGCACATTTCTTTAGTTAATTGAGCTCAGGTGGGACCAGGATTAAAGGAGAGACTGTTCAAAACCACCTCTCTCCATCTCGGTGTGAATCGCTTCCAGCAGCAACCCTGCCTCCTCCTGTCTGCAGGCATGAGCACTCCTCACTCCCATTCCATTATAAAATAAATGCCCACACACATCAGAGGAATGCTCTTTCCCCAAAATGCTCCCACTTGCTGTTTCTAGGAGCTGCCATGGCTCTCCTGACAGTGGTCACATGTCAATAGCAAGGAGAGGGATTCCAGCCACAACCACATTAGGCTGCAGAGGAAGAGAGTGCAAAATAAAATGCCTTTCTCTAGGAAATTTTCCTTTTAAAATATATTTTGTCTGGTGACACAATCATCAGTGACAGAGAGCTAACCTACATTTCCCTCACCACCCTTCAGACAAGGCAGGACAGCACCAATGGGAAGCAAAACCTCTCTACAGCAAATCCATCTTCAAAAGCATCTGAAAAGAGCAGATTTAAAAGTCTCTGGCAGGGAGTTTTCAGCCCCAAGAAGCAAAATGTCAGAATAACTTTCTGCAAGTGGTCCTGCTCCACATTTACAGGAAAACAAGCTTTAATGGACAGGAAAGACCCTGGGCTGCAGTGAGATAAATATTCCTGCAGATAAGCCTGGTAGGCAATCAGAGCAAGGTAATTTCTCTCCTCTCTGCTCAGCGTTGCTTAATTATGGTTACACCTCTCCTGTCCCACAGCACTGGGTGATGTTTTGCAGCAGGGTGACCATGCACTTTAGAATTGAGTATATCTGACATCACCATCACAACAAGGAGCATCACAGTCGTGGCAGAATGGATGCCCAGCTCTGTGTTCTCCTGAAGGAATATCCCTTTTCTGTAGCTGCAAGAGACTCACAGCAGATTTTTCACAGTAAAAACCCTACGACAGAGAGAAGAATAATAGCATGAATTTTAATTTTCTACCTGGTTTTTCATATTACAGATGCCAAGCCCAGTTTTTAGTAATGCTGCCTCTGTTTATGCTAATGCAGGTCTTAAAATCTCAGCTCCCTTTCAGTGGACTTCAAACTGTGTTTCTGACTCTTTCTTTACAATGCATTTTGGAGAATTGTATCTTCTTTCCTCAGAGACATCTGGACATTTAAAGGCTCCACTACGTCTCACTCAAGGGTATCAGTGCTCCTTAGAGTATCATCAGTGAGGGATGAAGAAAATACAATTACAGAGTGGTTAAATGCTCCTTGCCAACAGAATAATTAGACAGAATAAACACCAAACTCCTCCAAACCATCTTCAGAACTAGTAGAGAAAGCCCTTTTCAGCTAAGCCAGGATCACACAGCCCCAAATGGGAATTTTGTCTTGGAGAAAGGAAAAGATGAGATAAATATTTGGGTCTCTGAACACGATTTTCCTTCAATTTAAGAAAAAAAAATGGCCTTTACAGGTTAAGATATAACCATGTGGCATGAATCAGAATGAAATGAGCACATGTTCTATAAATGCATCAAAGAAAGGCTTCACCAGCAACAGTATTTTCTTTTTCTATAAAATGCTCAAAAAAGTAAAAGTTTGGCTACAGCAGACCTAACCAGTGTTTCGGGAAAATAAAAAAAAAAAAAACAAAAAAAGAAAACCACAAAATCCTCCACATTCATTTCCACTGAATAATTTTCCAGGGAGAATGTTTAAAGCAGAAACCTATGGCAAGTATTTCTGCAGACCTATGAAAATAGTTTCTGTAAGAGGAGGTAACCACAGTACTGCAAAAAGAAGTCAAAACAGGGTTTCAAACAGCAACCTGTACTTCCACAAAAAATTCTAGGTTTTACATTCTCCTGTTTAAGGTCTTGTCACCCAGCCCAGCCACAGAAATCTGTATGAATCAACCTGGCTTTAAAAATACACCCTATGTGGAGATTTTGGGGCAATGCAGATGAAATGTGTAGTGAGAGATCTTTTCTTTCAGTGTGAATATGAATGGATGATAATGCTCCATCACCTGCTGTGATACAATTCACCTGTAGGTGCAAGTTAGCCCAGCACTGACTCTGGAGTCACTTGCAGACTCTTGACCTGACTGCACAGCCCAGAACATAGGCTGGAGCTGAGACATGAGCATGCTTGGGAAATTGAGCCTGTTTTTCTGCCACAAAATCATGGAATGTCTTCTGGAACACACTGACATGTAGCACTCACCAGCCTCCTACTGTCCCCTTCACCACAGCCTGTAGAACCTTCCTCCAGAAGAAAACTTTTAATAATGTTTTCCATGGAAAAGAATGGACTTGGGATCGCCCACGTTCATTTTGCATCTTGATTCAACACCGTGTTATTTCACTTCAAAGCTTTGCAGGTTGTTATAAAAGCCTTTTCTGTTTAAATAAGTGTAACCATTTAATCAGAATGACTCCACGTCATGCCTGAGAGAGATCCCACTGTATCATAATGAATTCTCACACTGTGGCATATATGGATTTAACATTTATTATATGCCTTGCTGCAAAGCCCCTTCCACCTGAATTAAACACCAGCTATTTAATTGACTGGTGCACCACAGTGTAAATTACCAAGAGCTGAGAGAAGCAGAACTAAATCTAAAGGACTCATTCAGTGACTACGTGAACATCAAGTAATCAGCAGTGAAACTTCTGGGCAAAGCATGAAAGGAAGGAGATGCTTATCCAAAGCCAACAAAATGGAAAGAAAATTGCTAGGGCTCTAAATAGCCACCTTCCTGCTGTTTGGAGAGAAAAGCCTCACTCCTGCCCTCAGGGAAGCAGTGATATTATACAGGATTACTGGCAGATCTGTATTGCTGCCCCTTCAATTGCTTGTTCCAGACCAAGCCATACAACACAGGCAGGAAAACCCCCATGCCCAAGAGAGCCCAAAATGGGGACTTAGTGAGGCAGCTGCTGCAGGGCTGGAGGAAGGAACTCAAGTTGATGCTGCCAAAACCTATTGCTATTAAAAAAAAACAACCAATCAAGGCACATACTGCCACCCTAAGGTTTTGGTACCAGCCCTTGCTGGTGAGTGGGTATTACACCAAATAACTCTCAGAAAGTACTTGTTTATTGTAATCACCAACATAGGAAAACAAGCAAATTTATGAGACCTTCAAATCTTTTTGTGACTTTAAAGATTAACATATTAGAACAAGTTTTATTTTGAATTTTGTCCAAACCCTTTGTTTTCTCTATTGACAACAGCAGCTTTGCAACAATAGATATCTTAAAAGAAAAAAATCCATTTTCATCTGAACCCTTCACATTTCTGTGAAAGCAAACAACGTTATAATGCTGTCTGTTCAATGAAAATAGGAAAATTTTTCTCCATTACTTCTTTATTCTCAAGGCTACAGGAAAAAAATATAACCACTCTCCATCAGGAGTAGCATGTCACTTCAATTGAAAAAAATAACCCCAAACCATAGTGTTGCCTTGCTAATGAGTCCTTACTGGGATGTTTTGACTAAGGTAACAATGGCAAGTGCAAGCTTTGGAACAAGGATGTTGACAATTGTCTACAACTCTTGAAGGTGACAGAATCTTCTAAGTGGTTTTGGAAGGCATCATGAGAAAGTTTTTTTGTAGTCTCCAAGGTGAAGAAGACTCTCACCATTCCTCTGTTGCTGTAGGAAGGCTGGGCTGCTGCCCAGGGACTCTAAAAAGCCTGGTCCTAGCCACAGCTGAAGCACAAGGAAGCAACAGGATTGCTGCTCAGGAAAAGGTGCTGTGTTTGGAGAAGACATGGGGACTGGGAGTTACCAAAAGTTCTGCTACAGCCAGAAAAAGCAAGAAGAAAAATGAAAAGTGCTGAGGGCAGCTAGGACTAGCCAATGAGCACACTCACACTTTCAGGATCACACGATTACAGGTGTCTAAAAGCCATTCTGGTGGTCAGTCTATTAATCTATGGTAGTCTGTTAATCTATCACCAATAAATTCTTCCTTGACATTAATCTTTTCTAGTCTGCTTATAATCTCTCTGCCTCTGGAAAAGGGGAGATCCTCCTTTGTATTTAGCACTGACCAGTGTAACCCAAGTGATGGAATAATCTTTTTTTCCACAAAGGAAAAGATATTAAATTGATGCTGGATTAATAACTGCTACCTTCCTGCTCCTGAAGAGCCCAGTATGCTTTTATTATCCATTGGAAAGGCCCTGGAACAGGCTGACTAGAGAAGTTGTGGATGTCTCATCCCTGGAGGTGTTTAAGGCCAGGCTGGATGGGGATTTGAGCAACTTGGTCTAGTGTAAGGTGTCCCTGCGCAGGGCAGGGGTTTGGAACTGGATGATCTTTAAAGTCCCTTCCAACTAAAATCATTCTTTGGTTCTATGATACAAATTCCACTGCGAATGCAGAGAGATTTCCTTCTGTCTTTTGCATAAAGCTTACACAAAACCCCCCAAGCAGGGGAATAAGCCTCACCTAAGGAATGTGGCATGGCAGATCTGTGTTTTGCTTTAATTAGCATCCTGATGCGATACCGGCTTGGCATGCAGATCTGTGTTTTGTAACACACCGAGCCCTCGCTAAACTCCGTAAGGAACCTGGCAAACACAACACTTCCTTCCATTGTCTCTTGTTTTTCTTGGAGGCTGAATATTTCCATTGAAATGTCACTTACACGCACAGCTCATGCTCGGCTGCTCTCAGAGTGCACTCAGGCGTTGGGCTTTCAAAAAACAAAGTGAATTCAGCACTTAATCACAGCTTAGCACTCTGCTTACTTATTAGCAAAACATACACTTGAAAGCAAAATCGCAAGCAGAGTGGTTCCGGTAATAACAAAAACTTGTGCAGATTTTACCACTGGTGAGTACCTGCCTGTTTGAGCTGCTTCCCAAGGCATTGCAGGGTTATGAGGTGCTTGTGTCTGGCAGGGTAGAGCTGATAAACAGCAGGAATGGGACACTGGGATTCTGAGCCTGCAAACCTGTGGGCAGAGCTTTCCTCAGTGCGTGACTTGCACCTGGCAGGAAGGAGCCTCCGTCATCTCAGCTTTTCTGTGACAGAAATCACCTGAATAATTCAACAGAGTTCAGAGACCAAGCTGGAAAAACTTCAGGGTTGGGTGTTTTGGCTCAGCCTGGGCTGGGTTTTTTTGCAAAGGTAAGGAGAAGTACTTCAGGATGGGGTCAAACAGGATGTTCACCCTAAAAACATCTCAGCAGAGACACCAAAGCCTCAAAAGGCATCGCAGGGAAAATACTCTGGTTTCTTTGGAGAACCAGGAACAGCAGCTGACAGGATCTGGGTAAAGCAGTCCTGCCAAGAGGATCAGATCACAGGTGCCCCAAAGAGGTGGAACACTATACCACGCAGTCATTAGGGTTTTCACTTTCTTTAACTAGATCCTAGTATTGATAGGAATTCCTCTGGATTTGTCAATATTCTTGACTGCACAAAACTGCAATGAAACTCAGAGGTGGGTCTTCAGCTTTGACCATTACTTACCTAGCTGCACACTACCCTGGTCTGCTCCATATGTTTTGGAGGTGCCTTTTAGACCCATTTTTAGCCTGTTTTCCAAAGGCAGTGAGGCAGTAACCCTCCATCCCAACTTGCCAGCCCTCAGCAATTTCTGACCCAATGGGTGAACTTTAACCAACTTTGACAGAAGAGTAGAGGTAGCAAAAATATAAAGCTCCTACCTGTTTTAAACAAATATGGATGAATAAAGGAGAAAAAGGAAATTACTGTCTTAATTGATTTTTCACATGATCCCATATTCTTCTGGAGAAGCAACAGTCCCAGATTCTGTGGCTTTGACTAGCACAGGTTACACAAAAATCTCGAGGAAACCAAACTCTGCTGCTTCACACTTCAGTGCAGGTGAACAATAGAGATGAAATCAGTCAAGCCTTGGAAATCTGCTCTGATCTACACAGGCAGCACAGTCAGAAACAGCATTTGCAAATGGACCCACAAAACTCAGGTGGAAAAGACATTTAGATTGGATTATTAGGAAAAAGTTCTTCACTGAAAGGATTGTCAAGCACAGGAACAGACTGCACAGGGAAGTGATGGAGTCACCACCTCTGGAGGTACTTAAAAGATGTGTAGATGTGGCACCTGGGGATATGGTAGGATTGGCAGTGACAGGTTAATGGTTGGACTCAATGATCTTTGAGGCCTTTTCCAAACTAAATGATTCTAAGATTCCATGTGTTTATGTAAATCCATTTTTATGCATGATTTTCCAGCATGCAAAAAATGAATCATCAATACCCAAAGAGGCTGATTATGCTAATGAAACATTAGTATCTGACATCACCAACCACAACAGATTATCAAGATCTTTCCCTATACTGACAGGTAAAATAAGGCAGATTACTTGTAGGATACAGTAAAGTAATTCTTACCAAATGGCACCAACAGCAACCAAAAATCTTATAACTGCTCATTAACAGAGCTCATTATTACACCAAAGTTGTTCAATAAAACTATTTCTGAAAGCAATTTCTTTCCCTCTGTCTTCTACAACATCCTCTGGGGAAATCGCAAGCAGCATCCAGAAGGAATGAAACTTTCAGAATTTTATTTTAGTTTTTGTCTTTGTTGCCTGGGTAGGTCTTAACAGTACTATAGGAAATCCAAGCTTGGGAAGGAGCAGATTTTTTCTTGGTTGGAAAACACATCATCCTCATGGAAATATGACAAATGTTCTACAGTATTTTTCTATAGTGCCTCCAAAAGTTTGGCAGAGTCATCACAGGAGAGGCAGCAATTATCTACATTTGTATTTGGCTTTGCAGCTGCACCAGTGACCACCTCACACCACAGCTGAGCTACACTGCTGGGAGTCAAAGACAGCAAGGAATCATCCACAACCTTGCCAAACTTAGAAACACTGGGTTGGAACATCTTGCATTTGGGAAAATAAATGAAAAAAAAAAATAGCCCAGCACTTTATAAGGAACAGTACAGCCCCTGGAGACAGCACATGAAATTCTGAGCTGTTGAATCCAGCAATTTCCAACCTGGACTTCTCGTCTACCTTGCACTGAGAGGATTGTGTCAGTTTGAACAGTTCTGTGATGGTTTGTGTACAATATATGTGAAAACAAGGTGGTGAAACCAAAGCCAGAGATCTTATTTCCCCATGGACATACTGGGAAACACACAGGGCAGATCAGATTCACCAACAGCTACATAACTCTGGGAAGTGCTCCCAGGGGGACTGGCAGGAACAAATTAAGTGTCAAGTAGACATGGACAGCTGCCTCTTAACCTCCCTTCTTTCCAACTCCAGCACAGACACTGAGACCTTTACTTGCTCATATCTTTGACAGAATAAATGAGGTGTGATATTTATCCTTCAAGCTGGCCTGCTAACAAGCATGGCTTTCATGTAAAAGGAGATGCACTCAAGGACAAACATAAACAGGGAGGCTTGGTCTCCCTTCAAAAACCATCTCCCACTGAGGTGCTGCAAGATGCTCAGGAGCTGTAATGTGAATTTTCCACAACAGAATGCTGTAAAGTTTGGTAATGAAAATGCTGTCCACACCACAAAATAATCCTTAGGAAGTATAAGCTAGAGTCCACTTAGCAAGCAATGACCCAGGGAAAAGGACATATGGATTTGAGATTTGTTGTGCTCACCATACTGATCTTTGAGTAGCCCTGATTTTAGCCCTTCTTTTTTTTTTTTTTTCAGTCTAAATGTGGCTTTCTCAAAGCTGATTGATCAGAACCCCTTCTGCTTCACAGAACCCAAGTTTTAAAGGCAGGCAAAATTAGGAGAAATTGTTGAGGAGAAATACACAAAAATGAGAAGCTGAAAAACCCACAGGGAATCTAATAATAATCAGGGCAGAAATATAAACAAAAAGATACCTCATGCTGTGCAATGGTTCACAGCCATTGTATCAACAAGTTGGTGTTACCTTGGAAACAAGAGATTATCCATACATGCCTCCTCCCAAACAGGAATCCATGAAAGGAGGCAAACAAAATGGATTTTGAGCCTCCTGGACTTTGCAGTGTTGCCACCCAGCTCTTGATACCAACTGATCCCAAGCCTAACTCCTGATGAACACTCAGAAGCAGTGCAGAGGTTGCACCATCCTTCATGTAACACCCAAAGAGAGGAGGGTGAGTACCTGGCTTGGAGTAACCTGAGTACCCTGAGTACTCAGGGTGAGTACCTGAGTAACCTGGAGGGTTCTTGTCCTCTCCACCTTGAGATAACACAGCACTTTCCCAAAAAAGTGCAGAAAGATTATTCCCTACATTCAGTTTAGTGCTCTTGGTCTGTCTTGTAACACAAGGCACAACTCTTTGTGGGGGCTGGGGGCTGCTTGGAGCTGCCACCCCAAATGCTGCTGATGGGCTCTGGCTGCTGGCTGCAGCTGGGCATCTCACCCCACTGGGCATCAGTGAATCTGTGTCCTCCTGGAACAGCTAAATGCTTGGCCTTTGGAAAATTAACTGGCTGGGTTTACAAGTACAGCTATAACAGAAAGGATAGTTCTCTAGTAAGTGTTGAATAGTGAGCAAGTAAAAATTCATACCAAGATATAATCAGTGTCACCTCTCATTACAGAACTACATTTCAAATAACCCAAATATCTGGATGCAAGGATTTTATAAAATTGATGGTTGAACTATATTAAACAAGCTAATAATAAGTAGGAATAATATCTATTTATTTTTCTAAAGAGATTAAACAAAACTAAGGATTTGTAAATCAATTTATCACAAAATTGGTACTTCCCACAATCCAGCTGGCCTGTTGGAATTTGTACAACACTAATGTTCCTGTGCAAGTCCTTTTGCAGCACTCTGAACTGAAATGTAGAGCTACAAAAACACACTAAGAATTTACAGGATGCTATTCTCCCCACAATGCCAGCACAACAACTTCTGAGGACATCACTGTGCCTGGACCTTACCAACACACAAGGGACCAGCATTTTCCCCAAGGGCTTCCCCTGAGTATTCAACCCCAGAGCTGCCTCTGTCAGATGCTCCAGGCTTCCCTATGGCACATCTGGCTCTTCTAAGCTGTAATTCACTCCCCTGCCCTGTCTGTGCTACTCTTTTTTTGATTCAATCTCACAAAACCACTCTGGTTTGATTTGGGTGAGACTAGTCACAAAACAATTTAATTCCCAATTTTACAACAACACAGCACATCACAACTAGAGGTCTGGTTTTGACCACCCTCCAGAGATTTTGCAGTCTGTAGCACACAAGACAAATACCTCTCACATATCCCATTTTTTGGGTTAAAGAACAAAACCAGAGCAAGAAGAGTTGGCAACTTTGATATAAAGACTTCATTAGGTTCAGTACTTACAACTGCATGACCAAATATAAATGGTTTGGACTCTCATAGATGTCTTCCAGAGCAACTATATTTTCATGCTTGATCCTGAAAAAAAACAAGATAAGATAGGAATGAAATAGTGATTTTCTTTTTTTTTTCTTTTCACATGACTGCAAAACATAGAGCTATTTTTAGCTATATAACACTTGTCATTGTTTTATTCAACATCACACATTTTTGCAAGGATGTGTAGTGATAGAACAAGGGATAATGGCTTTTAGCTGAAAGAGGGTAGATTTGAATCAGCTACTAGGAGAAAATTCTTTACTGTGTGGGTGGTGAGGCACTGGCACAAGTTGCCCAAGGAAGTTGCAGATGCCTCATCCCTGGAAGTGTTCAAAGCCAGGCTGGACAGGGCTTTGAGCAACCTGGTCTAGTGGAAGGTGTTCCTGGCCAAGGCAGGGGGATAGGAACCAGATGATCCTTGTAGTTTTAGGGCCCTTCTGACAAAAGTTAACAGTCCAAAGTGCTTCACAGCCCAGAACATAGTTATTATTCAGAAAAATTTCTTTCAATCATCTCTGAAGCCAAAATATGTAGCAGTTAAGTATCTGAGGCATTAGAGGTGTACAGTTCCTGTGTCAGGTGAATGGAGATGGTTGGTTGGAGGCTGAATTCTCAGGACAGCTTTGCTGCAGGGTGCAAGGGAGTGACAGAGGCAAGGTGCAGGCTGGCAGGGAGAAAGCAGGGATCTGACCCCCTGAAGAAGCTGGCACAGGGAACCAGCAGCCATGTGACAGCCCCACGTTCCTTCCCACCAAATTTGTGCTGCTCTGATGTTAAGCCTGGTCCTGATGCCCAAATTTCCCTGCAGCATCATTAAGCACTTTGTGCACCAGCTCCAACAGTCTTCATGGCTTTTTTACATCCTCACCATTTCCATCAAGCCTCTTGCCAAAACACTAGCTCTAAAGAGAAAAATCATCTCTGCAAGCACACATCTAATTAGCTACTTCAGCAATGCCTCTATGGGTTTGTTCCTTAAATGTTTACAAATAATTTGCAAAGGATATATTTAACTTGTGCAGATCCTGAAGAGACTACCCCAGTGCAAGCCCAGGGCAGAACATGAATTACACCAATTCCAAACAATATTTTAAGAGCAAGAGAAAGATGGAAAATTCTAAGAGGCCGCTCATTAAGCAATAGATGGGTATGTTCAGAAGGAAAGTAAACATGCATTGTCAGCAAATGCAAAACTCTCTACATGTTTCTAGGTTCAAGTAGCTTAATTAAGATGCTTAATCATGTGTCAGGACCTTATCCTCTATAATCACAAGTGTCCTAACACCTGTGTGATGACGTGGAGAGCAGAAGGCCCATTGTGCCCAGCAGGATCTTTCCCACAAGCATACAGACTATTTCCTCTGAATTCACTGGAAATATTATGACTGACCTGAATTTATGCCCATAATCAGTCACCAAAAGCTGTGTTCATGCAAGGACTTTCACACACAGGAAGTTTAATGTCAACAATAAGCAAACTCAAATGCAATACACCGCAGGATGTTAGAGCAACAAACACATGACTTGGCTCTTCATTCTACCTAAATGGCTGGAAAATCCCATGCTACTTTAGCAAAATTTCCAGGTAGATTACATCACAAATTAAATTCTTAATATTTGCAACAGGAAACCAATACACCACCCACTTGGCTTTACACAGCAAATGTTTGGAAGCATTTGTTTGTTGTGCAGGTCTAGTGCCTGGTCCTTTTAAGGGTTAGCTAGGACAAAGGCAGGTTTGCCTTGTTTAGTTTAGTTGAAGGTATGTTAGAAGTGGCATTTCAAAGCAATTAGTGATTTTTAATGAAAACTATTATATTTATTTATCCATTTTCCTTTATGCACCACACACATTCACTTGATCCTTTGTGCTCCTCCTGCCATCACGACGATGGCAGTTTAACACACTCAATATGCTGTAATGTTTAAAGCCTCCGGTTTAGCCTGCGGTATGGTTTTCACCACGCATACACAAATATTTTGCATTTCTAACTTTGGAAAACCTCAGGGGTTCCCCACAGCAGCCTCACCATCACACACATGGTCACCCACAGCAAGAAACCAGGGAGGCAGAGGCTGGGGAAGAGCTGATCAGAGATGCAGCGCTGAGCACCGGGGCTGCCGCAGCCCCTCTGCCCTCCCTGATTTGCAAACCAAGCAGGCACAGCACCTTGTTCTCTGGAGGGAGGGCAGACAAACCTGCTCAGGGCTACAGAGAAAGGGGAGAAAAGGCTTAGTCCCACCCCCACGAGGTCTTCTGTATTGAGTTCATCTGTCCCCCTCTGAAATCAGAGGCAGGAGCATGTGGGAAGACAGCAAATACGAAGTGTAATTTGGGAGAAGACAGCTGAAGAAGCTGAATCACCCCCAAAGGACACAGAGAGCATCCCTCAAAGGGATGATGGCATTTGGAGCACGATGTCCCTCTGGGAGGTGGTGTCTGTACATATCAGCCACCCCAGCTGCTGGTGGTGCTGCACTCCAGGGGCATGATGAGAGGGGAGGAGGCATTTTTCTCCCTTTTGTCTCAGCCTCCCCAAGACCAGTAAGGCCTCAGTCGTGGTGTCATGCAGTGTTTAACATCCCTGGTCAAGTGCACATCACACACCTGCAAATGAAGCAGCTTGTCATGCACAGCTTTTCTCTTCTAAGAGGAACTCACAAATTAAAAACTATTAAAAGGAAAATGGAATACAAAGTTTAAAAATCAACAACATGGAGATTACTTGGGGTGAAACCCACAGTTTAGACAAATTTGGGGGTTGTGTTGCTGGAGCTGGACCAGAGCAGCCACGGGGTTCCCAGCAGAGATCACTGCTGCCAGCAGCAGCTCCTCTGCCACTTATTCCAGAAATTCACACAGAAATCCATGTGCTCCTTTATTCACACAGAAATCCATGTGCTCCTTTCTTCCCTTTAAAGCACAAGCATGCAATCACTTACAGCCCTGATACACAATAATTAATCCTTCAAGGATGAACAATATTCATTTCAATAACACCCTGGGGTTTCAGCAAGCAGGTGTGGCATCATCACAACGTTTTGTTGGTACCACAAAGTCCAATGGGGATGGAACAAATTTGTCCCACTCCTCTGCAAGCAGACCAGCAGTGCCAGATGTGAGTAAGAGGCAGACAGTCTGGTTTGCAGGGGTGCTTGGGTACATCGAGAGCCAAGGAAAGCACTGTGAAGTGGCAGCTACTTGCTGGTCACAGATCAGGAGGGATTTGGGGATGGGTTAATTAACTCCACTTTTATCCCCTTCTAGGAACACCAAGTGAGTCTCAAAGGTCCAGAGGATTCATTCTGCTAAACCTCCAAATGCCTGCACACAGCCCTGCAGAAATACTCACTGGACTGTCTGATCTACTCAACACCTGACAGGATTTATTATTTTATAAGGTGCTGCTCTCACTTTACAGAAGGGGAAGCATTGTGCAGAAAAACTACAAGTTTTTTCTGTAATTACCAGTGAGAATGGAGCAGAGAGGGCCAAGATTCCTCAATCCCAGAGTATTATCTTAATCAATGGGCCATATTATTTCAATTCCTTCTCCTTCCTACCTGAGTGAGAGAATCTTAACCCCACTTCTCTGCAGACCTTTTCTTCCTCCTGTCCTCCCTCTCCAGACTCCTCCCTTCCCAACATGTGGCTCCCACCCTGCAATAGATAAATCTGCCTGATTAACTCTGCACAAAGCAGCTCATTGATGCTTTTAGGGTACATGATACTGCAATATCAGGGCTTTAGCACAGGGGACATTGACATGGGCTGGGGTGACAGCAGTTCCCATTACTTGTTTCCAAAGAAAAAAGCCCTGAAAGTGAACATCAAAGCATGGACTTGCTTAAAGCAAATTAGATCCCATTATGCAAATTGATATGAAATAAGAAAAATTGCCCTTGCCACCTTCTCAACCTCCCTTCATCACATTTGCTATTTTTCCTGATGCCCCGCCTCCATCCTGGCAAACCCCATGTGCTGCTTGCATCTCCTACATCCCAATGTGTCCCCAAAATTCCTCCATCTGTGGCACAAAGGACAGGTGCCACCTGCAGCCATCACTGCTTTGTTCAATTTCAGGAATATTCTGAGGCCATTATATAGAAAGAAGTTGTCTAGAATTAGAAATACAAAGAAAGAGAGGCTAATTCTTCTTTAGATTCAGGACTTTTCACCCTACAATTCTCACGTGATGCTGCAATCCATGGGAAAAAGAAGAGGAAGATAAAACTAGGAGTGAGAATCAAGGGAAATTAAGTATTAAAAACAAACAAACAAACACAAAAAAACACCACCAAAAAAAAAAAAACCACCATAAAGAGGGATTAGACCTGGTAAGAAACTATGAAAAGTTTAAAAAAAGAAACTATGAAACTATAAAAAGAAAAGATGGATTCCCCCTGTTCAGAGCCGCTCTGGGTTGGATGCTGTGCCTCAGGCAGACACAAACCTTGGGGCTGGATGCAACCATGCAAAATGATCAAGCTTCCCCTCCAGACTTGCAGTCTATGATTCTGCCATGTGCTCTTACAAAGGGGTCAATGATACAAATGAATGAAGGCAATGTTGCACTCGAGCAATATTTTAATACACAGCCAGCCAAGATTTAAAGGAGCAAACTGAACTGGGCAACCAAGGACTTCAAGTGAGTTTTCTGGGCATGGCAGCTGTGCAAACAAGGGCTGACAAAAGAGTGCTTGATCTGCAGCAGAGCCCAAACACAGACTGGCCCCCTTTGCTTCCTGTGGAGACATTGCATGAGAGCATTGATAGGGGAATTGTCATTTTTCCCCGACTGCTGCTGCTAAAACACAGAAACCTCCACCTCCAAAGATGTTGAAATACACCCCCAAAACAAGATCTGACATGACCAGGGGTGACATTTGGCTCTGCTCACCAGTTTCCATCAGGCCAAATGGGCTGTGCTGCAGCACTGGAGTGGTGATGAGTACATGGCATGGCACCCCAGTGATGCTAAAATCCTCCCTTGCCACTGGCTGGCGCAGAGACACCATGTCCTACTCACTTCCACCAAGTGCACAAGCCCCCATAGGTCCAGATCTAGCTCTAATGGACAGTACTCACTTCAATGTTTGTCAAAAAAAATATCTAAAAATCAATATATTCCATGGGCTTTGGCAGGAGATTGCTTTTAAGAAGCGAGGGATTAAAATTTGGAAGTTGATGTACAATAAGGGAAATCAAATCCTTTAATGACTGAGCTTTATGTACATCTCTGCTGGCTCCTGACCACCCCAGAGGCCAAAGAGCTGGCATTAAACCTGCTGTGTGCTGCCATGGACCATTAATTAGAGGGGCTGCACTGTGCACAGATAAAAGCAGAGAACCCAGATTTTGCTGTTGCTTTGGCTGCTGATCTGCCAGGAGAGCACGTGAAACAGCCTGGCTACAAACCACCACAGAATCACTTACGTTAATATCTATCATATCTATCTTAATATCATATCTATCACTTAGTATCTATCATATTTAACACCAAAACCCAGGATCAGTTAGAAGAATACCGTACAAAAACCTTGAGCAAACACAAGAGCTGCTTAAGTAGGGCAGGTCCCCCCCACAACAACTCTTTCCAAGTCAGTGTTACATTTGCAAGGGTGACATTTAATGCTGCACCTCCACGAGCAGCACGTGCCACGGGTAAAATGCCACAAGAAAGCAGGAATAATTTTGCAAAAGCCAGAACTAACAAAGCATGAGTCTGTAAGGATTGGTGGCTTTGGGTAACCAAATGTCTTTGAGAATCAATGTTCCATTATTCCCACACGTACCCTGGAGAGAGTTTTGCCAGCAGCACGAGGGTTGATGAGTTCACCTGTTGGCCAAGGGAAGTGTTTAAATCACAGTTCCTGCTGTGGAGGGCACTGCAAACTTACCTCTTCTCAGCTGTCTCATTTGTTTGAAATGAGTCAATAATTTCAACAGACAGTAGGATAGTCTCACACATGTTCACAGGGAGTGATCAGATCAGATTGCTTTCCACTTGAAAGAAAACTACCAAAAAATCTTCATGATGGCTCAGAAGATGTGAGGATGCATGGGAACAAGCATCCTGATCTCAAGGAGAAACTGGCAATTCTGCCAAGAGGGGAATGGGGCAGAGTGAGATGGCAGGGGTTGGTATGGGGAAGGAAACTGGTGCTGTCCTGGGAAAGGCTGTCTGGCTGCAGCAGAGCTCTGCCCACCATTCCTGCTCCCAAAAACCGTTCCAGTACTGATGCTGTACGTGGGACTTGCACAGCACTGCCCTGTTCCTGCTGGCCACACTATTGCTGATGTTTGGGGTATGAAAGGGAGGAAGGACAGCGTGGTGCCTCACATCATACGTGTCCCGTTGATTTCCAAGGGTCCAAATTGTGAGAGGCTACCAGACTGATGCCACCAAGTCAACCACCTTCCCTGAAATGGGCAGCTGGAGGCAGCTTTAGAAGAAAGGTGGAAGGTTTAATGACCCTGACATTATTTCTACTACCTCATATCCCCCACAGTGTCCTCCCACCACAGCCAACAAGAACGTGGTCCAGCAGTGGGGACAGCTTCTGTGGCTTTGGTCCCCACCATCTCAGGCCAGCAGTCTCCTCCTTTCTCACTCACAAACACACATGCAAATAAGGCAAAACTTAGAGAAGCCTCAGCTCAGACACAGAGCAGAGATGTGAACAAAACCAGGCAGATGTCAGTTGCTCAGCAAAGGTGGCTCTAGAGTCTGCAAATCCAAAACATCTGGTTTTTCTCTCCTACTACACTTATACTGCCGGTGTTTTTTGAAGTTATATCCCTAATTTGCCTATTGGAAAGAGCTGGAGGAGGGTTACTGGATTCAGTACTGAATATTCCCTTGCCTTAAAAATAAAACAGAGCTCATTTTTATGAGCTGTAACTTAGAAATGGTGCTACATCCCCATGCCAGACAGTGTTTTTTGACCTCCTCTGATCTCCTACCAGTGTGATACCTTTTGTTCCCACCCACATTACACATCTTGCCTTGCTTGATCTAACAACTGGGCAAGGGACAGCTAATTCCAGCTCAAAGCCAGATGGTTCAGTGTCCATATGCTGACTGCCTGGCCAAATTAGTTAAATCTCTGTGGCTGGAAAGACAAGGAGTTGAACTTTGGGGTCATGTGGGGGCTTCAAAACACAGACTGCTCGCAATACAGGAAGGAAATTAGTGTCTTCACTAATATTTTTAAGATCTCTGTGCTTCTGTCAGGTTAATCTGGTCTGCTTTGGGAAACCAGATAGAAGAGAAAGACCCTGGATGGTACACAAAGGTAAACATGGAGAGATGAGTCACTTCATAACCTTCCCTCCCTGTGACTGAAGAGGAGACTGTGACAAAAAGCTCCAGTGTTGGTAGCAAGCAGCAAGTGGCTCAGAGCAGGTGTCTGAAGGAAGTAGGAACAGTCAAAATTCAGAAGACAGATGCCCACCAAAAGACCTACTTCCATTAGCCTTAGAAGGTAGTGATAATTTTAAAATTAACATGGTTTCCAGTTAAGTTTTTTCACACTTTAACACTTCAATTAGACATGAAATATTCTGTATGCAAAGCAATGGGCCAGGATGGGATTTGTCCTGATCCAGTGTCCTAGCAGGATTGTCTCATGATTATACAACTTGACCTCTCTCCATTTCATTTTCCAGATCCTACCCATCACCTCCAAAACCTCCTGTTACTCAGGAGTGATGACCCAGAAACATTTCCATCCATTTCCATAGTCTTTCTTCCCTAGCACTGCATATCTTCTATAGCAAATCCCAGCCTTATGGACCACGTGCATAAAATGTTCTCATGAGATTTTGCAGTGATAAAGTCAAGCTGGACATGTTCCATGGCTGGAAACCTGAGCTGTGTAGTTATTCAGCTGTAGCACTAACTGGCTGTGACAAAACCTGCCCACATACACCTTGAAATTTCTGATCCCTGCCCTATCTCATGTTATACTTCCTAGTGAGCTCACAACAGAGCTCTGACAAAAGCTGAACACTTTCAGCACAGATTTAAAGGTTTTCACCAGGCACTGGTGGAACTTTATAACTCTCCACGAACATAATGAATTAATTTAAGTACTTTGAGGATAACCATGAGTGATTCCTGGATCACACACCTGGAGTTAGGTGCTGACTTATGCTCACTTTTCTCAAGAATTTTCAGGTGAATGCTGCTCAGCTGCCATTCAAGGGAAAGAAATTCAAGCTCTGGTTCTTCTATTACTAAAACTTGCAACTCCAGTGTGAAGACAAGGTCCAAAAACCTTCTGGAATCCTTGTATTCCTGCAGATCTGGCAGCTCATTCAAGGCAACAGGAATATCCCCATGTCAGTGCCATCTCAGGAATATCCCTGACTCCCACAAGAAGCAGACCAAACCATGGGAATGATGGTTTCCAGTGGATCCCAACTGGCAGCAATCAAAAAGGCTTGCAAAGCTTGAGCAGAAGCCTCCAGGCTGTTTAATGTGAAACATATCAAAACAAATATTAATGATTAATTAATCATTAAAGGTGAAAAAGATAAAAGCAGCCTCTGCAAGGATTTATCACAGACAAAAACAGTGTACCATGCTTTAGTTCTTGGCAGCAGCCCTGTTTTTGCAGTGTGGAGGACTGTGGATTTACATGTGCAGCCAGTAATTAGGGATGATTCCCACTCCCTTGCCTGGGAGACTGAGGAGCCACGTGCAGTTAAAGGTGGTGAGCACACCTGGGCTGAGGTGGGCTGCTCTGGAGGTGTTTCATGAACACAAAAGCAGGCTCTGCTTGCACAACCCCTGAAAAACAGGAAGACTGACACTCTTGGAAGGGTGATCTGGCTGCAGTCAGAGC
The DNA here is from genome assembly GCA_013400635.1 of Hypocryptadius cinnamomeus. Lineage (NCBI taxonomy): Eukaryota > Metazoa > Chordata > Aves > Passeriformes > Zosteropidae > Hypocryptadius > Hypocryptadius cinnamomeus. The sequence goes on along the minus strand of VYZP01031404.1, from coordinate 74,611 downwards.
AGCCATCCTTGTAGATTGCTTCACAAGATCTTATTAATTTCCAGGGAATGAAGAGCTGAATGACTGGTGTAAGACTGTGTGGCCTCCTGGCTCTCAGATGAGTGCAGTGTGTACACATCCACTCAGTTTTGTCTGAAACCTGGCAGCAGACACCCCAACTCTGAAAAGAAAGCCCTGCCACCCGTGAAATACCCATTTGACACAGACACAGGGCTGGTGTTGTCTACTGTTATCTCCTTCACTGGTTTGAATGCATACTAATGAAGGGTGAATGCTCTAACACCCACTCACCTGCATAGGTAAGTTACACAGGAGCGTGGAAAAATGCCTATTCAGACAAGCACACAGTTGAAAGATTTAACAAAGCCAGGTATTTCATTCCACCACATGGGGAACAAATGTAGCTGTCACCCAGATGTGACAGAGCTGGGACTCCCAGCTGTGGCTTTTACAGCATCTTTATCTATTGGGTTACCCTAGAAGCTAATGCATGTGGGTGAGGTGGAGCTGAACTGCTGATCATAAGGACAAGTAACAGCACAAAAGCAGAGATTGTTTATGTAGTCAGAAAACACTGATGTAACCAAAAAGACACTTTGTCTCACAGCAGGAAGCAGGGCTATGCTCTACAGTCACATCAAAAGAGGTTTATGACTCTAAACCACATTTTCTCCACACGAGAAGCAGAAAAGAGAATGGGCAACCAAGCACAGATGACATGCTGAACATAAATTTTTGTCCCCCAATGAAGCTGAGTCGTTCTCTGCATGCTCATCTCTGCTGATTGTTGCTGGGCAGCCTAGAAAATCACAAGCTTTGATTGAGTCTCATCAGACTGGGTGTGCATGTGACAATTAAAGCAGATTACAGTTCCTCAGTGCCATGCCAGCGGCCAGCAGTGTCACACTTGCCCAGCTGCAGGTGTCTCCTGCAGTGAGGAGCAGCAAATGCCCTCCAAAAGGGCTCAGGACCCTATGTGTGCCGAGGGTACAGAAATAACCACTTTGCCTCTCCTAGCAGGTGTGGGTTTGGGTTTTGATCAGGCCTCCATGTGTTTGTGTCACTGGGGCCACTGTGCACCAGCAGAGCTTGCCTGCACCCTGCCCACCTGGCTGGCCCAGGGCCACCTGCCCAGGGAGCAGGGAAGCCTGGCAGACTGGGATGCTGGAGAACAGCTCTCCTGGGACTCCTGGGCAATCCTCAGCTGGCATCCAGGCAGTGGCTCTGACTCAAGTACTCAGTCTGCTGGGACAAGCCACATGACAAACTCAGCAGCAGCAACCTGTCAGAAAAACCCCTCCTTCCCACCAGGCTACTGGGAAGCCAATTTATTTTATTTATTGAGACAGAAGGATAAGTAAGAGGCTAGGCAGGTTTCCACATTTCATCATCACTGTATTAGGACACTCCTACACAGAAGACTGCTCCCCCAGTTGCCTGTGGGAAGTGCCAATAGCCCTTGGGTGAGTCACAGACACCCTGCACCATCAAAGAGTGAGTGGGAGAGCTCTGCACAGGGGGGGATTGATCTCAGAGGACAGACCTTGCCACTCCAGGTTCATTATGAGTTACTGTCCTCAATCACAGAGCGTGGAAAACCAAACTGAAAGGCAGACCCACTTCTCCTGACACTTGTATGAGAGCAGTGGGATTCCTGGAAGTCCCAGCCCTGCTCCAGCTGGTAGATGACAGAGGGAACACAGCTCCAGCCTCCAAAACTGCACCTGCCATTTCCAAGCTGGAGTGAAGGCTACTGATCTTCAAGCCTGCTTTGTTTTCAACCTTCCCACCTCCTAAGGAAAAAAAAAAAGTCTTCTACTTCCACTGCTATTGGGTTTGCTTTGCATGTGGTCTTCAGGAAAGAAGCAGTGGGAGAGGATAGGAAAAAACCCTTCCAGCAACGGCCGGAATTAATAACAAAACAATTTAGCTCGGCCAAATCTTGGAATCATTAAGCAGGCAAGACTGCTGGGGGTCTCACTTGGCTGGATTCACATCTTGGCAGCATCACTATAGAGTCCAAAGTAGACTTGAACTCAATACATCGAGTGGCAGAAAAGTCATTTAACCAGAACAAAATAATTAGCAGAAATTCGTGTTAATAAGGATGCATTTTGCTTGTGTATAACAGCTAATTGGTTTTTAACCAGGTGAGAATAGGTTTGAGAAGCTTAATCTCCCCAGTTTTACAAAGGCTATCATAAAGGGGATCTAATTAAAAATTAAATAGTGAAGTTCATTTATTCCTATTACATGTAACAGTGTGGAGCATAGGGACCCTATGTATAGATTTCTATTTTTAGGAGAGAGAAACCTGGATTCACAAATGTCCCCAGAGTGCCTTTGGAGAGGTAACAGAGGAGTTTGAACCAGAAGCCAGCCCTATACTTGCAGCCACTTGCCCAGAAAAACAAACTATAAGCTGCAGTTCCCTCTTTTCTTATGGCATGGAAGTATAATTTTTAAAATCACTCACTTAGTAGCCAAGGACCAGACTGGTAAAGATTATTAGGTACCATATGATGCAAGTAACTTCCTACAGTAACTAAGCATCAAAGTGCTTTCAAACTTCCTCCTGTGTATCTTCAGACAGCAAAATATATTAAAAATATAGATCTAAAAGATTTTTAAGGGTTATATAGGCACTGAAGGGCTGGAAGACTGGAATCTTTCCAGAGTTTTGAATCCCTAATAACCACTGCAGAAAGAATTTATGTTTTTTAAATGTGTCACTGTGGCACTGTCCTGCAACAGAGCTTGGAGGTTAACAACACCAATATTTCAGACAGCAACAAGCACAATATTAATGTCATAAGCAGCAATTAGTGTTAAAAGACAGCAAGTCCTTCATGTAAAATAAATGCATGTCTAGCTGGGGGAACAGTAGGGCTAAAGAGCAATATTGCAATGACATGTGGTTATTTTTCCATTATTCTAGCTAGGTTTTACCACTGCCCACTGACTTTTTGCAAGTCATGATGAAGCAGAAATGGGAATAAAAATACTTTGAAAGCAGGAGTTAATAAATGTACTTCAAAGGACATTAATAGCAAAATTTCTCTTTGCCAATTCCTTGTTTTCAATCATGCCATTAAGAAAAAATCAGTATGAAAAAGTGGGTTGTTTCATGGCATTCAAGAAAATGTTTTCTAACCAACTGCCTTATAAACTACTGTTCTATAGATTTCTAATATTTTATGCAGCCAAGTCACACATACAAGTCACACGTGGTGACTCATTTTTTCCTAAGCAATACATCTAATTAATTCAAGGTATTTAGAATGAAAGGTAGCTATTAGATGAAGACTAAAATAAATGGTACTAAATGCAGCCTTACTGTTGATGGACACAGGGCATTCTGGTAACATCCCCTTCTCTGCTGTGCTAAGAGCTGTGTTGCTCCCCATGAATAAAGCTGAATTAATAAATGAAAGCTGTATCCTGCTTAAAGAGCATCTGCCAATAGAGCTTGTCAGGATGCTGCTGGAGGACCCCTAGGACACCAAATACTTTTTGTTCCACAGTTTTGATCTGGGTGGAGCATGTGTGTGGGTAGAAGATATTCTCCAGCTCAGCCTTTCAGGCAATTCAATGCTTGGCTTCTCCCAGAATTAAAAAAGGAGTTACAAAGCAAGGGGTGTGATTTTACAGCATTCACTCCTGCCTATTGTCTGCTTAACTGGAGTGATGCATTCATTTATGATACACCATGAAACAGTCATCAGCCCTTTCTCTTTTATCATTACCTCAGCTTTACGTGACATCAATAAATCCAATGCCTTGTCACAAATTGCAAGTGTATCAGTGCTTCACAGATGCTGAGCACAACAAATAGAAAATGCTGGGAAAGTAGTTGGTGATGTGATTAGCATCACAAACTGATGAGGTTAGAAGTTCATTTCTAGATGAATGTACACATTCTCACAGGTCTTATCATCTGTGATCTGGTGATCTCTCAAGAGCTGGATTTAGAATAAAATTTACAGAATGTCTCCATTCTGAATGCAACACAAATGCAGGCACAGATGTTCCTATACAATGTCTAATTTGTGCTTTAGCTTAAAATCTAGACTTGCACAGGTCCCTATAAATTATGTGTCTTCTCACGTGTCACACTCTCTTGCACAGTGCCCCTTGAAGTTCAAATCCAAACTGCATCAGAGTTCCAACCTGACCAGCACCCTGTCCTAGTCTTTTTTTGCCCTGTTTTATTGCTCCATCCATCTAGTTACACTTCAACTTGTGAATTACTGCATTATCAGGTTACTTGGTGTTCTGGTGGGATTTTAAAATAACAACAAATTTGATGCAAATAATTATTTCCTCCAGCCAGGAGGGCATTTGTGTGCTCTCAATAGGACAGTAAGAGGGAGGAAGCTACCTGCTGAGTTAATGCTGTGGCTCTGAGTTTCCAATAACCTTCTAACTTCAGCCATTTATCATTATGAAATCATGAACTTCAAGCACACAGAAAAACGTACATTTCTCCCCACTCACACAGCTCTGAAGTATGACTGGAAATGCTGTTTTCACACTTTAAAAAGAATCCACCTTTGACCTAGGACTGAAAGCCAAAGTTTGCAAAACCAATGGAATTTGTTTAAGAAGTTTCGAGGATTTCCAAGGGGGCTGGAGTTACCTTGGAAACATGCTCAGGCTGGCACCAGCTACCAGCAAGCACTGTGAAAAATACCTTAGAAATGCTTAGGAGAAAACAAATATGAATCCATATGCCCAAAATACATTTGGGCTTCTGTGTGTGGCTTCATGCCAACTAATGGGCACACTGAGAGGTGCAAACTTACAGCCAAGACACCAGCCAGAAACCTCCAGAGACACCAGACACCAAGGAATGTCCCTCTGACACCTTATTTTTCTTTCTGAAAGGTATAACCAAGTGGAAGCAGTCATTTGGAATGGCCAGGAAAGTGTCAGTTCTTACTTCAAGGACACACACCTGCAGATATTTAGAGGATAAAATAATCAAACCTCATGTCTTTATTCACACCTGAGCTGGTGCACACAACAGTGGTATCGGAACTCTGGGCTGGTTCTGATGACACCATAATGAATGAGTCAAGCAGAGTCCCCAAGGGGCAGACAGGTTCCAGTGACCTCAAACCAGGCCTGTAATTCCAGTGAAGTCACACTGTTGAAATCCAATGTACAAAATCTGAGCAGTTACTATTGCATCAGTTAATATTGCATTGCATGTGCTCAGTTCAGACATAATTCAATGTTATCATTTGGATTAACACACTGTTGAGCTATGCTTTGCAAGCTCCATACCAGATACAGGTGGGGCAGGTGAGCTTCTGTTTCTGAAATGTCATTTTGCTTTTGATAGACATAAATACACTTCTGAGTAGATAACCAGAGTTGTCAAATCTCACAGTACTTAATCATACTTAATCTCACATTAGCCTAATTGTTACTCAGTGTCTCCTGCTTTGTCTGCATTTCTGGTTTTGTTTCTATGTCTTATTTTCTCCTCTGCTTTGAGCTGCTTTCCCCCCAATCCATTTACTCTTTGTCAGAAGCCCACCTGAAGGTGGAAAGCTCTTTTCCTCCCCGTGCCAGCTATCTCACATACACAAGTCATCTCTGTGGCTGCTGCTTGCACCAGCCATGCTGTGTGGTGACAGCAGGTCACAGTTTACAAAGACCCGTGTTTCCATTTTTGCTGTCCTGACCCTGCTCAGGGGAGCAATCAGGAATAAAATAAAGAGAAGGGAAGAGTCACAAACATGCAGTTTCAGTTATTGCAATCTCTTCCTCTCTGGCCTTTTTCATTCCCTCACACTGCTGCAGAGCACATTTCCCAGTCTATGTTTTTGACTGGGCACACCTATGCACTATTCACTGCCTGTTCTCTGGACATGATACTTCCACATGTGGTTTTAAGGATCTTAGCCTATTCCCACCTTATCTATTGCTCCTCCTCACCCTTGAATCCTGCACTCCTGGTGCCACTGTCACTAGGAAGGGGTGAAGACACCTCACACCAGGAGGCTCTGTAGCCTGGTGGGCAGCAAAGCCAGCAAGTTAATGGGACCTGTGAGCTGCCAGGAGTCTCAAAAGGAAGGGAGTGCACAGCCACAAGCAGGAAGCCCCTCTCAGCTGGATACCCACCTCCAGCAAGGACAGCAGGGCTCCTGGGTGAGCAGAGGCTGCTGATGTAGTGCCCAGAGGTGCACTCTGAGCTCCAGAGAGGGACAGGAGCTCCAGCACTGCCTTTCTCCATCCAACATTCTGACTTTCTGGAGGGCTGCTCTCAGCTCCCAGCTCCCTTTGCAGATCATTTCCTCAGGCCTTGGAACACATGAAGGCAATCTGCATCCTAACCTGGCTCTCAGAGTTTCCTTTTCCTTCCAAATAACAATTCTGCAATTCGAAGGTGGGACTTGGCCAAAGAGTTCTGCAGATAAACAACTTCCATCTCTCTTTTTTTTTT
>VYZP01031404.1:0-68110 GCA_013400635.1 Hypocryptadius cinnamomeus | reverse complement strand
TTTTTCCAAAATAACTGTCCTCTTGGGAGGAAGAACACAGATGCCTAATAGCCCAAAGGAGCTCAACTTTCAGTAGATTAAAGTAAAAGTGGCCATGAAAGTGGAAAAATGCACCCAGGGATGAGACTTCAGCCTGAGAAGAGACTGAGATCTCTCTCAGCACCCACTGAGAGGGACTTGCCTGCTGGGTACAGGGCCCGAGCAGAGCAACCTGAGGATGTGCTGACCCAGCAGACCAAGAGCAAAGCTCCTTTTGAAAACCTCCTCATCTTTGCAGAAACCCCAAGGAAGGAATCTGCCTTCTGAAATAGCTGTCAGCTGCCTCCCAGGATGAATCCACCCACTGTGCAAGATCCTTCCTAGTTCTAGACTTCACCTGGGTGCATGTCTACTGTGAAAAGCATTTCTAAAGATGGTCAGAAAAAAGCTAGAACATAACTCTCCATCAAATACTGCTAACCTCTTCCAGGAACTAAAACATCTCCTTGTTTGCCCAGGTTGCCTACAGAAATACTAAAAAGAACAGAGAAATCTGAAATTCAAACAGAGAAATCTAAAATTAGCTACCAAACTTCAAGCAGGTATGTGTGTGACCTGTGTTTCATAACCCCAAAAGCAAAGTGATTAATACCTCTGTTGAATTTGCCAGAAACTGGCAATCCCTCATCCATTTGGTGCATTACTCAGACATTGTGGTGATGGTTTGCAGTATGAAACAAGACAGATATGTGCCCACCCTCTCTGCTCACAGCAATCCCTTGACTACATTAATCCTCCATTCCAAACAGGATTTACTTTTCAGCATTTTGTAAACAGGCTGAGCGGTGTTGAGGATGAAATGTCCATGCACAGCAGGGAGTGAGGCCAGCAGCTGAAATCAAGAGGCCATTTTACTCACTGAGCTTCAAATCATGGTCCAGAGCTGGTGAAGAAGGCTCCATTTCCCTGTCCCTCAGCAGGACCATCTGCTCCCATCTCAAGAAATCTCACAGCCTGACTTTTTTGGTCAAATACTCATGGATTTCTAACACAGAAACCTATGATGTCCAGGTGATTGCCCCTGAAATGGGGACTGTTACACATTTTACAATACCAATGCATTTTTTAAGACTGAAGCATATTTTAAATAATTTCTAAGGATTCAGTATGATTAAGTGCAGTGTAGATAAAGAGGATCCCTCCCATGTGTAGTGCCAATGGTGATACCATCTTTCATCCAGTGAAAAACCAAGCAATATCCTTCTCTGTAGAGATCCATGGCTCACATAAACCTGATAAGATGGTACAACAGCTATTTTAAGACATTTTAACAGAAAATATGCCTTTACTTCGCATAATCATAAGCTTCCAGATCCTCTGGCTGATCCACATTAAAAAAAAACTTTAAGAATCCCACTGGCACTCTTTGCAAGCTGCTCAATCTAATCACTGATTGCATCCAGTTAGAATTTTTTTCCAGAAACAACCTTGGTGAAGTAAAAAAATTAAACAAATGTAAAACTACTGCAACTAGGAAGAGTTTTAGAGCCCAATTCTCCAAACAAAGTATTCTACCAGATCATTTAAAAGGAAGGTGATACAGTACTTCCTTGTAGTAGCATTTATTATTTGTTTAACTAAAGGTCAGCAAAAATTATAAATAATCTGTTGTCTCAGTGACTACAAAGGCCTGGGAATCTGCTCCACTTTAGAAGGAATAAATTCATGTCAACAACCAGCACATTTTGCCAAACAGTTCTTTGGCTTTTCCCACCTCTCTGGGTTGAAGGCTGTTGGCTAAACCCTCTTGCCCCATAGCTCCAGCAAGCAGATTCCTTGTTTTCCTGACACCTTCACACAAATGGTCTTCCACTTTTGACACCTCTCAGACTTTTTTTTTTAAATGTTCTCTGTAGACACTGAGTGTGAGAAACACTACTTATTTTTCAACAGCTCTATGACAAACAAGAGGACAGGCTGAAACCTGGAGCCCACCCACCTTGAAAACCTTCCTCCCAGCACCTGCTTCTGATGGAGATTCCTTGACAGCACCATTCCCCAACTATCCTGTTCTCACCCCAAAGCCAGGGTTATCAGATCTGCAGCAGCCCCTTTGGTACTCCTTTTAATTTTGAGAAGTCTTAGCTTTGCCCATCTACTGAGAGCTGAGGAAATGTGTATTTCTCCACCAAGAGCCCCCTCTACTCCCTGTTTATTTGAGGACATTTTCTCCCATAGTGCCTTATCTTCGCTATTGTTTCATGGTCTAATTACTTCCCTTCTGAGAACCTAATTTAATTTATCTCCTTGGAGTCAGGCAGGATCATATCAAATATGTAAACTCAGCTGGGCATGACATTCATACAAACAGCTCCGCCTGCACACAATTCCTGCCCTATCACAAGCAACCCCACTTAGAAAAAGGAAAGAGCATTTGTGAAAGTCACCATTTATTGCCATTATTGCAGCAATCTTGTACTGTGCAAACTCAAGCTACTGCTAGCCAAAGCATGCTGCAGTTTCCTCTGAGGAAACGAAAATATTTTCGGATGAAGAATAAATAATCAGCTTGGAAAGCCCTGAACAAAGAAGCCTCTGACTGAATTCTAATGGAAGGAAATGGTTTAAACAAGTGTTTGTTTTCTGAAATGTTAACAGGTTTCTGGTGGTGATCTGTACTGATCCATACAGTGCAGTATAACTGAAAATGGCTTTTTTTCCCACCTTCTCTGCTCTTTATACTCCTGTGCTCTTTGCTAGGTGTCTGTCTAGGTTGGTACCTCAAGTGTTGCTACGTTTGGCCCACTCCTGGATGTGTTGCCAGGATTGTGGCTGCAGTCAGTAGTGACATTCCACATGTTTTGTTAAAACATGGAAGAACAAATCAGATGACATGGACTTCAAAGGAAATCTTCATTCTCTCTCTGTTACTAGTATAGACTGTGGAGATCTTGTATGTTGGGATGTTGTCTAATGGTTGCTTTCTCCAGGCAGGTTATTTTCCTCTCAGAGTGTGAGGAAGAGGGGTTTATGTGCCCAAAATGCATAACAGAAGTGACTGAAAAGGTCCATACAAATAGAAGGAAAACAACCTTAACCTAGATAACTAGAAGGAAATTTCATTTAATTATATAGCCAACTTTTGACTAAATTGTTTCAGATTTTTTTAAAAAATGAAAGCATAAAGAGCATTTGGGAAATTCTTGAGAGATGCTTAATAAGTAATACAGAGTAATTATAATCTCAAACATGCTGAATGGGAGATCTTCTAACTCAACCAGTCAACACATGGAGTAAAAATGTGAGCTGAAATTGAAGCTGCTGTTGTTATTATCCTCCACAGAGAAGAGCAGAGATGGCTGTTGCCTCAGCATCACTGCTGGTGGCATGGTAAGGTAGGGGAGGGCAGCTTCAGAGGAACACACACAAGTGTTTAGCAAATGCCAATTTGTCTAATGGTCTGCCACTGAAACCAGATTGGCTTCACTTCCATCTCACACTGCAGAAATCAAAACATCCTATTTGAAAATAAATATGTCATCTTTGAGGCCAATTAAAATTTGTAAGCTGTGACCAGGGGAAGGAGAGAGGATCAGAAGTTTGGCTTCATAATTAAAGCTGACTGCAATCTAAATTACGAAGAGCTTTTGGCTTGTCTTGATTGCACATTCCCCAAGATAAAACTCTAATGACTGCCTGATCTGGATCTCCCTCTGTACCTCATGGGTGGTTGTCAGGAGCGTGTTACAATCCCTCCTGCAGAGATGGGCTGTTCCAGTTTAGGCTGCAGTGTCTCCTGTCTTTACCTTGACAGGAGAACCCTGTTCAATCCCCAGATGACATTACAAGTGCTCACCTGCTAAAATATGCATGGGAAAAAGGAAATAATAAAAGCAAAAATCATAAAGCAGAGGCCAACTGATGAGCAAAACACCATTTTTGCAATTTGGGCAGACACTGATCCCTGAGATAAGGATCTTTCCAAGGAAATATCACACCCAAAGTCTTACTAAATTCACAAGCAAAGCAGCATGCCAAGTATAAAGACAAGTTGTTACAATTTCAGGACATTTTTTTCATGCCAGTGCCAGTTTACCATGTGTCCCACCCTATACAATTATTTTCTATTGCTTCTTCCTATGTGATACCACCTTTAAAACAGCAATTAGAGGATGTGTTTGTTTAGAAGAACGCAAATTACTGCCTTGCTTCAGGGCCTGCTTAGCATGTCAAGTTATCCTGGAACCAGAATAAAATCATCAGTGAAAAATAAATATTCTGTGTACAGTTTCATACAGAATGTAACACCTCCCTCCAAGGTGCTCATGCATCATTTAGTGCTTAACCCATTCCCAAGAAGCAGGAAATAACTCAGACAAGCATCAGCACTTAACCATTTGAGGGCAGGCCTCCTACTGCATGATGTCTTGAGCAAGGTGGGACCATTTCCAGTTCCCAGAAAGGAAACAAAAAGACTTGGTGTCCCCACCTTGACTCCAGGTGAGCATGTTTGCCTTGCCCATCTGAGCAAAGAGCTCACAAGAAACTGGGCTCAGTGCCTGGTTTCATTCTCACTGTGGGCCGATCAAACATCCCCGTGCTGCATCTCACCACAACATTTCAGCCTGTGCTGGTCCCCTGCTCTCTAGGGCATCCAAGAACAGGGTTTAGTACTAATGAAAGGAATTCATACACTAAGTTAAGCTTATCCTATCCCAGGGAGCATCTGCCTTTCTGCCAGACTCAGTTATTTCAGCAATTGCAGTCAGACTCAAAAGGTTTGGCAGGTACAAGGAAAAGAGACAAAGGGTATCTCAATGGCTGACCCAGCACTCTGGAAGAGCTTTCTGCAGGTGAGCAGGACACAGAGCATGTGTTTGGGCAAAGTAATGGGGGTTTTTCTATAGGAATTACTATTAAAGGATATTAGTCAAGGGTGGGCCCTCAATCACCACCAAAATCCAAAGGATTTCTAGCAATACCTGTGTTGTTGCCACCATCAGATTTGCTAAATGACCTATTTCTTCATCAATGCTTTTCTCATAGACATTCGTAAAACACTTCCATCTCTTCACTGGCAGAGAAGGATTTTTTGTACTTCATTGTTTGCAGTGTTGCAAACACAGTGCCAGGATACCATGGTGAGAGATAGCTATGAACTGTGATGCTTAAAGGTAATCCTTTGAGGCTAAGAAATGCACACATAAATGGGTTTAGAATATGGTCCACACCACAATGCCCATCATGTCACAGAATCATAGTATCATTATGGAAAAGACCTCTAGGATCACCAAATCCATCTACCAGCCATGTTCACCACTAACCCATGTCCTCAAGTGCCATATTTTTATGTTTTTTTAACACTTCTAGGTATGGTGATCAATGACAGCTTGCATGTATTTTTTCAGTTTATAGCAGACAAATCAGTTGTGTGAGGAACACCATTAACTCCAACAAAGGCATGTAAAAATACTGGAGTTCTTCATGGGACAACACACCCAATCCTACTGAAATAATTTGGGTTAGAGAAGAATTGCCAGCCAGAGACTGGGAAAGAAGGTGTTAAGGTAACTGGTGGGCAGAGACAGCTGTGAAATGGCTTAGCCTTTCCTAAGTCAGAAATACCACACGCAGATTACAGACATCAGTGTTGTCTCCTCGGTGGAGGATGTCTCCTCAGGGCTTTCTTTTCAAGCAGACCGAAGCACAGTAAAGGTCATCACCATTTACAGACAAATCTATTTTGTAATACATGGAGCACACCGTGCCTCACACACAAACCTCGCTGCCTCGGATCGACACAAATCCTCGTGGGCATCTCCCTGCAGAGCAGGGGGACAGGAGGAGCTCAGTCCAGCAGCAGATTTGCCATCCCTGCGTCATGCCCTCTGTTCTGCAGCCTGAGGGCTCATTGATCCCTGTTTGAATTTGTTTTGACTCGGGCAATAAACACTGGTGAGGTTCAAGCTCTTGTGCAAATCTTTCTTCAGCCATGACCACAGCCTTACTTCCGGCCACGAGTCTCAAACATATGGATGCACCTCTGACAACATTTGGAAATGGCTTCCTTGAGTGCAAGGATGATCTGGCACATCCCTTTCACTTGGCTGTTTATAGTTTTAGAGCTTACCTGCAAAACTCCTGTCTGAAATACTAAAGGCAATTTTGAACAAGCTGTAAGTTTGCAAGGGGGTTCACAGTTCCCGTTCAAATCCTTGGCATTTGTGATCACTTTCAGATTTTTTTCTATTTTAAGTGAGAAGTGCAAAAATATGCAGCAGGAATTAACTGTTTGGGAACCTCTTCAGCATCCAAGTTGGAGAAAGTGTTCACTCGAATCTTATCTTGCTCCATTCCTTCTCCATTCCCACTTTCTCCTGGATTACTCAATCTCAAAAGCATCCATGTAGCCATGTGTCATGCGTAAATATATGTTCTGTTTAGAGTGATGTGTGAGTGTTGTGCCTCCAAGGGAAGGGGGGATTACTACAACTGTCATGATCCCAAGCAAGGAGCACTTTGGGTCTATTACAGGGCAATAACTCCTATTAGCAGAGCTATGGAAAAGCCTCTGGTCCCCCAACAGCAGACTGGATACAGCTTCTTTGACCAGCAGTACAATTCTTCACCATTATCAAAAGTAAAGAGGAGAAAATGTGAGGAAAATTGTTTACAAAACAGCAAGACCAACTGCTCACGATGTTCCACTTTATTTTTAATACAAGGAGAAGCACAGCACTGCAAAGCAGTTTTTAACTCACTGCTTTCTCCCAACAATACTTTTGGCTTTGTACAACAGTGCCAAGTGCTGATATTTATATAACTCAGTAATGGTTATGATTTTTCTTCAAAAATGTTATTTCAGTGCCGCTATGCCCAACCAACCCTGATGCATGTGTGGCTTCAGGAGGAGTCTCAGAGAAGAGATGGTCTTTCAGGACCCTCAAATGAAAAGTTTAGCCTGGAACAGGCTCAGAAAAAAAATATAAATTTCTGAACTTCTTCCTCCACTTTGGAGAAGGGAAACCATAGCCAGGACCAAGCACACAGCCACAGACACCAGCACTCTCTGTGGCACCAAATCCCTTAACACCATCTTCTTCCTTGTAGAGTGGCCACAGCACAGGAATGGGCAAGGACTGGCTGAGACTCCTGTGAGGCCAATTAAAAGCGATGTGAGCTCAAGTACTTACTTGGAAAGAAAAGTTAATATATAGGGATTTCCTGAAAAAACATATCCAATATTAACTCCTTCACAAGGGTATTGCAATGGAGGTGCTTTAACATGCCACAGTTAGCTTCTGCTTTCTCCTGTTATTTTATTTGGAGGAGGTTTTTTTCATCCTCCACACTTCAGCCCCATGGTGGTTTCCACCCAAGGGCATGCAGACCCTAGGGAATCTGTGGGATTCACAGGGTGTGTAAAGGATAACTAAAAAAGTAAATCCATCACTCAGGAGTTTCAAATTAAATTGCTGTGGAGGAGCTGGCTCTGCTACTGGAAAAAAAATTAAGTACCTGCCTATTCAAATGGCTGAAAACCATTATTATAAAGCCATTTCCAGAATAAGCTCTTGGGCTTTTGCTCTTTCATTTTCCTAAAAACAAGACACAAATCACCCACAGCAATCAGAGCACTGATTCCCCCCTCCCAAAACCACTCCTTTTGCCCCATTTCCATATATTTCATGTCCTTGGCTATGTGTTCCTGCTGTGTCTCACCCACACAACATCAGTGTGCTCCTAAAATCTACCCCTCAGTTAACCAAAACTTACAAGGGGAATAAATGGATTTAATAAAGGAAGACAAAATCTGGATTATCACCAGGAATTATTGTGAAATCAAGCCCTCTTTTCAGGATTATCCCACTCTAAAAATGCTTTTTTTTCTCCTGCCATGCTCCCTGTAAATCACTGCATGCCATAGGAACATTTCCAGTTACAAAGTGGGCATGAGGAATGTCCAAAACATTCTCCAGGTATCCAAGGGTGTCTATAAAGAAGAACCCTGCACTCCATTCTGCATAGCAAAAACAGGGATTCCACAAGATAAGGACATATATAGGCAGAATATTAAAGAAACATGAGATCTATTGATACATATATCGATATATATTAATATATTTAATATAATATTGAGAAATATATTGAGAAATTTATCCACAAGTAAGTAGGAGTTAAACCCTGATAAATTCCCAGGCAAATGAGAATAACAGATTTTTTTTTTTTTTTTTGAAGGAGTATATAGGATGCTTTTGCAGTTCTAGGGTAGAAGCAGGAGACTCCCTTGAAGCCTGGCTACCTTTCTAACCACGAGTCAAATCCAGTTACCAAGATCTACGTAGCATAAACAGATGAAATGAGACAGCCCACTTGCTGCAGTGGGTCAGATCAGGTGAGTGACTTTCTCCTTCCAGAATCAAACACAGAGTTTAAAGGTGCTGAAACACAAAGTGTAGTCCAAAATGAGCCTGAATTTTTGGGCAGTCTGGGCGCTGTTTTTTTCCTTGAAAAAGGCCTGTTGCTTTTTCTCAAGACAGTTTTAAAGAGGTTTCCAAGATGGTTCAAGGCCCAGATCAGCACTGACCTGAGTGCTCCCTCTCAGGACTGACATTTCTTGGTTTGTTGCTCAGGACTGGGAGGACTGTGATGGTTTACCTATGTCATCTCCCACATGGATGCTGTAGGCATAATCATGACACAGGAAATTATACAGCTGACTAATAAAATCCATGAGGTCTTCTAATGTCCTCCAGATAGGGGATTTCAGGGGGATCCAGATCCCTGTCCTGTGCAGATACTTTTAAAAATGCCACTCAAGTGTGCTTGAGATACAGATGTGACAGTGTCAACACATCTCTAAAACATATAAGATTTCCCTGTGTGTAAACTGATGCAAAGCACAACCCTCTACACTCGCTGGCATCCTCTTTCTGTTATTGACTAAATCCTCCCCAAACCATCCCACTGATAAGTTTACCTGTATCAGCTACTCTAGGAGTATAAACAGCACTAAAATAAAATAAATCTAATTATGTTAAAATGAAACGGTGTAGGTGTTCCAGCTTGAATAGTCATTTAATGCTCAGCTATGGGGAAAGAAATACAGTGAAAGACTGCCAGAAATACTGACATCAATCTTCCATTTCAAGAGCAATTCAGAGAGATTCCAAATATAGTTGGTCCTATTAAGAAAACAGCTCTTGGATAAGAGTGCAAACTACGTCACCATAAGAAAGAAAATCAGAAACATATGCTTCTAATGGTAGGAGGAATTTTAAACAAAGTCAGCAATTCAGCATCCTAATAGTAAAATCAGAGAAAAGAGGGGAAAAAATCTCTACGTGCCAACCCAATCCTTTCAGAGTGAAGTTTGGTGACGAACTCTTGTCTGGTCTTTCAGTTTCTTGAAGGAAAAACAACTTAATGACACCAGCAGGAGCAAGCCCCACTAGGTAAGACACAGACCATGTTCCCCACCCTCTCACAGGAGCAACCCTTTGGATTCCCTTGTTCCAGTTCTGTGGCTACATGGAGGGAGGAGAGGGGACATGGCCAGTCCCTGGCAGATTCTCTCTCTGAAGGCTGAAGTTTGGCCTCAGCCACAGCAGCTGAAATCAGCAGCAGCACCACTGAACACCCACTGTTCCCAGCCCTAATCCAGAGATGGCACAGAGCTCTCAGTGGGAAAGCCAGGATCCTGTGTGGGCTCAGCCAAGCCTGAGTAAAGAGGACATGAAAAGGAGCAACCACCTTTGGAACAGTAAATCCCCACATGGCTGTGCCCCTTTTCTTAGATGTATCAGTCCAGGAGGCTCTGAGGAAGAGGGAAGGAGGCTGTGCAGCGTGTCTGCTGCGTGTAAAGCCCTCAGTCCACACTGCACAACCACACAAGACAAAGCCCTGCAATCCCCAGCGGTGACCTCAGCTCCAGCTTTCTTTCCCCTTTTGCTTTGGGCCAGGATTCTCAAGGGAGCCTCGAGGAGTCATGTAACCAAGTTCAACGACTTTGAATTTTCCTATTGACCAGAATAGCACTGGATCATATTACCCATGTCTATTTGTTAATGACGAGTGCTCGTTTACCCATGCTGGTGCTGCATGGCTGGGACGTGTGTGTTGGACACCATAAATGGCAAGGATGATTCCTCCAAGACATAAACACTGTGGGACACGCAGGAGTTTCACTCAACAGCAATTTTCTCAGGAACACACAAAAAACACAGAAGGAAAAGTTTCAAAGTTCATGAAAATTTTCTGCTTCCCTCCCTCCCACCAACCCTCTTGTAGTAAATATAAATCAGCCAGCCATTACTATTGCTGTAACATAGAAAGGGGAGAACTGGCATTTCTATACAAATGTCAATGAAAGCTGCATCTTTTTGGATCGTGTCATATCCATATAGTTGTCGTGGTTTGCAAAAGAGAGCATATATAAAACAATGAAAAAGTCCTTTCCTCTTTGTTTCCAGTTAGAAATCCCCCATTATCCTCTTTAACAGCAAAGCTGTGAACAGCCGCTGTTTTCTCTTCTAATTATCAATTTTACAGCAGACATGGGAGTGACCAGATTGCTTTGGTCTGGAGAGAGGCTTCTTGACAAAATGTATTATGCCAAATGCTGCTGCTGCATGGGAATTCCTCTGCTTTTGGTGGAGGCAAAAAAAATTAAACAGCTGAGCAACAACCCCACGCTGATGTGGACTTTTCAAACGAGTATTTCAGCATGAGGACTTTTCAAATGAGTATTTCAGCTCAAGGACTTTTCAAACCAGTATTTCAGCACGAGTTAACTATTGCACTCAGAGCCCAGCCCACCACTGAATCCATTCCAGGGGCCTGCAGGGAACGGCTGCTTAGCTGTAAAGATATGTATGTGTGAGTCCTAAAAGGTCGCAGTTTAATCCCTGGTGCATCAGCCAAGACAGAAGATATCACAAAGGTATGAAGATATTTGAAGCAGGTTGTTAGTTTATTTGGTGGGAACCAAACAGATTATATATAGAAATTTGGACTAATCTCAGAAGGTGACACTGCTGGTGTGCAGAAATGTATCTGGCACATTTCACTGCTACTTATTTGTCACTTGGTTGTTTTGGTACCATATAGACCTGTAATACATTTTAGATTATTTGCAAAAGCTTCCTACCAATATCCCTTCTCAAAGTTATTGAACAAACTTTCAAGAAAAAAAGAAATAAATTCTGCTATTTATATGTTTAAGTGATTTCAAAGAAGAACCTGTTAAACCAAAGAAGGCTTGAATTCAGCTATGTCTATTTTCCTGGACAAAAAAATCAAGTCAAGGAGGCAAAAGCATTCCTGTTTAATGTAATGCTCTATAATTTTCATTTGATGAAATAGCTGGCAGAGTAAAAGCTGGCTGTCACCTATCCTTAGGGAGATGATTTCATAGTCCACTTACTGGTATAAATTGTCAGTATTAAAACTAATCCAAAGGTTTCTGCACTTAGAGAGATTTAAGACCTGGGCAATATAGCCAGGTGCCTCTGATACCAGAGCTGTAGAAACATGGATGCAAGCAAGGAAAATGTTGGGCTTTATTTTGAAAACTGATTGGACTAATAGGCTTAAAGTCCTATAGTTGCAGAAGCACAACCCCTTACTAGAGACACTCCTAATTCAGGATTAAAAAATATGTATTCTGATTAAGCCAATGCCTTATGAACATAAAACACAGTTTAAAAAAATAGAATTTCTGATTTTTAAAATACATGTTTAATATGGAATAAAATTATCATCAGCATTTCCTTGGTCAAACTCATCACCAGGGCAGCCCCCAGATTAAATGAGTGTTTTATATTTCTGCTTTTGTTAAAAGTGAAATTCTGTACATACAGATTTTTTTTAACTTTTTTTTTCCCCTTTAAAAACTCTTACTGAACACAAAGTGTTGTATGAGTAAGCACTGCAAGAAAAAAAAATCAGTATGTATCACAGTTGACAGTTGCAGACTTAGTTGGTCAAATAGCAATTAATTTATGCAGCTGTCAGTTCAGGATATTTTGGATCTATTCCAAACACAGAGGTTGCTGTCAGGTTTAACCTGATGTAGCAGAATGTGGGACAGAGTACAAATATTTCCCCATTTTATTATAGTCAGAACCAGCCCCCTTCTGCCAAAATCTGGTTTAAGACACCTAGAACTGTTACCTTAATGAGACACAAAATTTAATCGTGATTCATCTTCAATAAATGAAAACAGGAGGTGTAAGTTGCCAAAGAGTTGTTTTAAATTCACACTGGAGTCTCAGAAAACCTGCCCACTGATAACATTACTGTCTAATTTCATAAAATGAAGGCCAAAAATACAGCAATTTGTGTTTAAAAAGAATTTCAATATACAACTAAGAGCAAAAAAATGCTTTGGACAAGAAGTACTCCAGAAAACTGTCATTTCTGATAGGATTTCTGTTTCTGCCTTCTTGAACCGACACTTTTGGAATACTTGTTTATCCTCCCTGTACATTCTGACCCACTTAGAAATGCATATTTGATGATTTCCCTAGCAAGTGAGGTTTGAGCTTTAGATGCAGCTGTGTACCTGGAGGATGTTTCCAATTGGCCAGACGATTCTTACCTTGCATTTACTTCTTCTCTTTATGCAGTGCTTCACAAATTACAACTCTGCTTCACCACTCCAATAGTCCAGTGTTTTATGAGTTACTGATGTGGATTTTAATAGCATGAAAGTAAGATAAAGGATTATCCATTGAGTTGCTTGGTTTATGCATCTAAAAACTTACCCATCACCAAAATATGGTCACCCTGAGGTTAGAAACTAACTGGTTCCCACCAGCACATCACAACAGCTTATTACCAAACACTGAATTCTTCCAGTTCATGTTGCAAGTAAAACGTACAGAATAGAGGCAAAATGCAATAGGTTGATAATATTTAAACAAGGACATCTTCACTTCCCTAATGTCATGAGACATTTAAACAGCTTTTGTACTTCTTCCAAATTACTTCCACGGAAAAAAACCCAAACCCCTTATTTTTGGACAAAACATTCCAGATTACCTATAAAGAATCTTGGGAGAAAAAACAGAAGAGGAAGTACTTTGCCTAATGAGGCCACCTAGGAGTACATTGAGTACATCCTTAACTGCTTTTATGCACCAAGACATCCTTGAAATTTTGAACTGCAAACACTGGAGAAAATACTGTCCCTACTACCAAAGCCATGTGCTTGCAAATTAGGTAACTCTTGGGTTTAAACATGTGTGTGTAACAGACCTTATGAATTCAGATTTAAAGCTGAGTCATTTATCAAACTTTTAGATCTTATTAAAAAGGCTTTATGCATCTTGACAAGTCTTTCCTTTTAGGTAACAGACAAGGCAATATAATCAGACACTTGTACCACTGAAACACAATCATAACCATCTTCCTGAGGATTAGGCACTGGAAAATAGGTCACATATTCTCATTCTTCAGCAAGGAGCTCGGAGAGCTTTGTTATTCCACCTGTGCAAAAGAGAGGCTCCCCAGGGAAGTGGTCACAGCACCAATCCTGCCAAAGTTCAGGAAGCATTTAGACAATGCTCTCGAGCACATGGTGTGACTCTTGGGGTGTCCTGCACAGAGCCAGCAGTTGGACTCAATGATCCTTGTGGGTTCCNTCCCTCGAGAACCCCTCGGGTTTACTGCAACACTGTGTGGCACAGAAGCAGACACCACCTAACGCTGACATTCTAAACTAAAACTCATTCTGCTAATTTGGGCCCTTCTTAGAACTCTTTCAGAAATCAGCAGTTACTTCTTTGAGTTATTTTAAAAGTTGGAGCACTGAGTGACAATGTGCTTCCATGTCCTCCTTCTGACACGGATATGCCATTTTTTGACATGAGTCAAGGTATGGGGTGACCTTGGATGACAATAGTTATGCCAGGGAGATCTGGTAAACCACCACCACCACCCAGGAGAGAGGACAGCTGTGTCACCATCCAGCAATTACAGTGAAATGACTTATCACTCTGTAACCTCCTTGGAGGAACACAGCTGTCTGGGTGTGCAGGGTGTGAAGTCAGGCTGAGACACAGAAATTCCACACACTGTCCCTGAAGCCTGACCCAGCACACTGCACGTGCATGGAACTGTGCAAGACCAGAGAAGATACAAAGGATTCTGTGATTACCACTTCAGAGGGGATTTTTCTCTTCCACTTAATGTATTTCAAGGATTTTTTAAGATGCCTTGATCTGTTTCTCAATATCTGCTTACATCTAATCTAGCATGAAATGCAATCCAGGCAGCCCTGGCTGCAAGTCTTCCCCTGCAAAGTTTCCAGCATCTTAGTGATGAAGAATGGTGTCAGCTTTGTTTCAGGTTTCACTTTTTTTTTTCACTGGGATGAATTCTTTGCAGCAAAACTATTTGCTTAACACTGAGCCAACTGTGAGTGCCAAGGCAGAGCTGCCCTGTGCCATACCCACATTTAGAGGGTCAGACTCCCCTTTGCCTGAAACCAGAGAAGGGCAATTCATCCAGTCTGCATCTCCTTGATCCAGGAGATGATCTCATGGTTTAGGCTGATGTCAGCCTCCAGGCATGCCCAACTGTCCCCCTACCCTGAGTTTTGTAGATCCTGGCTCCTTTCCACGCCTGCCTGCCCCCCTAGCAGGGATTTCTGCAGAAGTGCACAGCTGTAAGGGAGGCTCCACAGGCAGGCACTGGGGTCCCTCCAGGCATCCAGATCAGCCCAAAAGATCTATGGGGGCAATGATGAAGCAAATCCACGCATGATGCCAAGAAATATACTCTTGGAAGGGCCCTACCCTGACACCACTGACATCAACATCACTAATGGTAGCACTGGGTATCCCACCCCAGCTGGTGGCTGCGTGTCTGAGCACCCTGAGCCATCCTTGGGGATGCAGGGCCCCACTGAGGAGCGGGTTTTTGGGGTGTCCTGGATTTGCAGTTGGCATGGCTTGGAGCATGGCAGTGCAGGGAGAGCAGAGTCAGCCTTCTGTCACCCCAGAGCAACTGCAGTGGCATGAGCAAGCCAGGTTTTAACAAGTAAATCTACATAAAAGCTTTCTCAGAGAGTGATTACTTAATATAACAACCAGCTGTCTCTTCAATTCTTGCTGAGGCAGCCGATCTTCTCACTATTACTCACAGAGGAGAAAAAACAGGGAAAAAAAATTTAAAAAGCAGCAAGACTGTTTTGTCTATAGAATAAGCAAAGAGAAATTATGATACCTGACAGAGAGAGATGTCAAGTGCTTTTTTTTTGTTTTTTCATTTCCTAACCATCTATCCATTTCTTGACAGGAAAAAAGAGCTCTTACTGCTGGGGTGCAAAGAGGCAATTAGTCATTAACCCCTTAAAGGTCAATCCCACAGCTTTTTGTACCTCAGCTACACAATCTAATTACCATCACTTTTATGTTAACACTTATCCACACGGATCTAAATGTCTCCTCTTTAGTTCAGCTAGCCCTATACTCTGCTATGTAGCCTTGGACAGGAAAACAATTACCATAGGAGAACATCAGTGGGCACCAGGAGAGCCTACAGTCTGGGAAAGTGGAGTATGGGACCACCCAGGCCTGCAGGGGCTGTACTTTTTGACCTGAACACAATCATGGCTTGAATAGATGGGTTTGTCCCCCAAAGTCAATCAGGAACATTCATCTGAATTAATTAAATGCCTGAATTTATGTTAGGGCACATTAAACTTCTGCATGGCCAATTTTATTCAGAATTAATGTAGCCTTTGATTCTGAGTTAAATTGCACAGAAGAGTTTAATAAGAGGTAACTAATGGGTTTCAAAACTAAATTTGGATTCGTCTTCCTGGAGGCCATGGAGTCAGCTCTGGAGGGCTGGGGCATAACAGAGATAAGAATCTGGGACAGAGAGGTTTTACAAGAAATTTGTCAATGGGCTGCTGAAAAGGAGAAAAGAAGTACAATTTTTTAATTACCCCTGCAGCCTTCTTGTAAATCTTGAGAAGGGGTGATTCTTCCACATTTGTTATCTTTAACATGAGGAGCAGCACTGCCTCCTGGCATGGAGCAAGGGGCTCCTTTGACCATCATCTGATTTACGGGAGAGCAGGAGCTCCCACAATTCCACCCACATTAGGAAAACGTTTCATTGCTGTTTTTTGTTTCGTTTTACTTTGGGTGTGGCCCTGATCTCCCAGGCTTTACAGGAGGACACCTTCCCTCCTCTGTCCCTGCTCTTTATCCATAGCAGCAGCTCCTGGTTGTAGGTGCAGGCATATAAGGAGTGAGGCAGTGCCTGGGCATGAATCACTGCCTGAACATCCTGCCTCCTGAGGAAATGGGGATGGAAAGCACTGGCAGAAGTTTAGCTGACCTGCTGAGAACAGTTCACTCTGTTTAACAGGAAAAATAGCCTCAGACTTCAGTAATGCATGGATTTGATTTGTTATAAGGAATTCAATGATGCCTCTTCCAGAGGATCTAGGACAGTAAAGAGGTGGGGGAAAAGGTAAGGGATACCTAAATAGCTTAGAAATTATTTTTTAAATCTCTGTTCAGCAGAAACTAGCTAAAGCAGGGTATGATTTGCTAGCTAGACAGTATTGCTTAACAAGACACATGTGCACATTACTGCCATTAAGCAATCAATATACCTGGGTGCAGGGCCACACACAGTTTATTGTTCCTCCCCTTGCTTTGCTCTGACTCAGCACTGAGCCTGCACAATTGAGCAGGTATTACCCAGGCAGCCGAGAATTTCTTGTGATAAATAGTGGTGCAGCCAAAGGAAAAAAAAAAAACAAAACCAACCTTACAAGCAAATCAGATACATTTTTATATACCTGGCCTATAAGCTGCTTTTTTTTTTCCCTCTCTTTAACTAGAACTCAGTCTGCTGCTTCTCTGCAGCCCCACTCTTCGCACTCTGCACTGCCTTCAAGAACCCGTCTAGCAGAGGATTCCTCTTTCAGCGTGTTCACACCTGCACAATTACCATAAGTGGAAGAAATTTCCTCTATTCTACAGCAAACAATGGAAAGGATTGCATTTCTCTTTCTGCTCAAAACCAGAAACACAGTTGCTTTCAGAGCAGGTTATGAAACTCCCCACATGTCAGCTCAGAAAAAGGCTGTGTCACACAAAGGTGGCTGTGTGCTGTTGTTCCCCACAGCCAGTTAATGCAGCTGTGACAGTCCAGTTCTAGAGATCCCATTTTCTTCCTCAAACACATTCTAAGCATGTTTTCCACATGTCTTAATGTCTTAATTGAAGATAAAAAGAAAACTCCCCTCTTGATGTGATACCAAACACAGTGGAATTCTCACCCTTCTCTGAAACATCCCAGCAAGGGGAGCTCAGCCTCCTCACCAATTTCACTGAACTAATTACTGCCTGAAATTAGGCACATGCTTAAATGCTTTGTCAAGCCCAGGCTCCTGGATTAGCTGCAGACTCAGTCTCTCCCAGCACATCACTCGACAGCGAGCTCCTTCCCACTCCGTCCCCACCCATCCGAGTCTTCGGGGAATGTTGCCATGGATTTCCACGGGACACAAGAGTCCATATTGGAAGAACCCAGTTAAGGTTGCTAGGCGTAAATATTGACTTAACGGCTCTTCCGCCTTTTTTCTTTTTTAAGAACACATTTGTTGGCCATGGCTGGAAAAATAGAATTATGGAGTATGCATGATTCACTCTGGCACTCACACAAACATGCAGATCAGTTGGCTGGCAGCTCAGCTCCTCTGTTCACAGAACATTGCTCCTAAAATGTGTCATTTTGTTTTGGCAGCCGGAGCGTCCAAGCCCACAGACAGAGAGATAAAATCTCCTACCTTCCATGTACCTCACATGGGAGTCACTGACCTTATGCTGCTCAGAATATTGGATTCATGCTCCCAACAGCTTTTTAGTCCAGACACACAGAAGGACTGACAGAAGTTTTGGTTTCACACTAAGAGCCCGGCCCAGAAACCTCCCCTCTCACACCCGCTCTCCTGGGTCTGCCAACACAAGAGAGGACAGGAAAGCAATGGCAGGTAAAACTGTTTATTCAAAAGTCTTTTCAATAAGGGCTGTTTCACAGCCAATAATTCTTGTGACAGAAGGAAAGTAGCAGAGGTGGGAGGGGACCCAAAGCTTTTGGTCACTGGATTCATGTTTTCCTCACCAGTACTCCATGCTCAGATTTTTAATCCTGACTGCAAAAAATGCTCCTCTAAACATTACTTCAACACACAGCATCATTCAACCTTCTCCCATATTGATTCAGCCTGATCTGAATGATTTGGAAGGACTGACAGGGGAATGAACCTTCACCAGAGATGCCTGAGGGTACAAAGCATATGGGACACTGTGGGCATTGATCCTGGACATTCCAGCACAATCTCTGACTGTTCCTAAACACCTGCTCACCACATACAGGGGCATGAGCAGCTCCCCTGAGAGCAGGCAGACACTGCAGGGCGTACATTCAGACCTCAGTTTGATATACAACTGTGGGAAATCAAGAAGAGTTGTTGCATTTCACAGCACTTGGCAGAAGTCTGCCAGAAAGCACAGAGTTTGTCAGGAGGAAAACAAAATTCTAATGATTGAAGATAGGAGGAGAAAGTCTAGTGTAAGACAAGAGATCCTTCTCTGAAGGATCTCAAGGAGTTTGTCTGCATTTTAGCCAGGCAGGGTGTCTTTGGGACTTTTATCCCATCAGAGTTTAAGCACCCTCAAAAGACACAATGCAAAACCAGACAGGGAGACCAGGATCAACACCTGTGCATATTTCTATTTGCTTTGCATCCATCCTCTGTGTCTCTACACCTTCCCCTCGGGGAACAGGGACCAACTGCTCCTACCAGGCATCCTCTGTGCCCATTCTCCAGATGAAGCAGCTCAGTGCATGGCACATTTAAGGCTGTGGCACCTCACAGCTCTGCAGGGAAGCCCAGGGCTCTGGGGTCCCACCCACTCATTAAACAACACAGGAACTAGCCATTCCCACTCAGTGTTAAGCTACAAGAAACAAAAGCAAGGGCACTTAGATGGAGCTTAGCAACAGCTGCTCAGGATCCATTCAACCGCTCTCAAATCTATTTTCACTGACAGCTTTTGAAGCAGAGAATTCATTAAATAGAGGAACAGGTTGATATCCGTTCTCCTCAACTGTAGGCAGAATTTAGTTTGTTATTTTCTAATTGTTTCCTTGGTGGCACATACAAATTCAATACTGCATCTGCAAGCAAGGATGTCTATTTTCAGAATAAAGACAATGACAGGCAAAGTTTGTATTAGCAACAGCTAAGTAGAAGACACCAGGAGATAAAAAAGGGACATTCTCTTTTAAGGTCTTAACGTGCACAGGACAAGAGATTGAGTAAATCTAATTGCATGAAATTACGGAATTTTCTGCCTACTCACTCTCCTGCCCTTGCTGCTGGAATAGCACAGCCTGGGTGCTGCCTCCTGGTTTCTCAGGAAGTTGTTTGCAGGGAACAGAAATGCTTCATAATGCAGAAGCAAGAAATAACGTAAATGATTTCTCTGCTCTACCAGCTCAGGATCAAGGCTGGTGCAAGTCAGTTCTTACTGCATGTGGATATTGCCCCTCTTACACCCCACCTGAGTACCAGGCAACAAACCCATCAACACAAAGACTTTCAAGCTGTGGTTACTGGCCATTATTGGCTGGTTACAGAGATGGCAATGGTTGAGTGTTATGGCAGGTTCTCAATAACACTACACAGCAAGACAGCATGCTGCTTTTGTCACTGGGTTTACCTTGTACTGACCCAAGGTGGGCTCAGAAACAGGAAGGCACTGCTACAAATAGCTGTAGCTGTTTGGAGCCCCATTTATGTCTCCCCACTAAAAAGGATCCCCTCTGCCTGCTGAGATGTCTGTATCTGCCCTTGAGCCAGCTCCTTTGACTTAGGTTGGCTGTGCTCTTCATCCAGTTAGTTTTTAGGAGCTGTTTTGTCACGTGGGGCCCAGATGATCAGCCATCAGCTCTGACATGACCAAGCAGTGGGGCAAGAAATCCCACTTGGGACAGAAGTGCAGCAGGAATAAGAGTGTCCCAGCCCAGTGCAGAGTAGTTCTGTATAACTGTGCTACCTTTAACTCAGCAAGAAGAGAAGGTACTTTTAGAAGTTTAAAACACACTACATGAACCAATCTTAAAGTAACCAATCTCTTTCTGTTTCCCAGAATGAAAGTCAAGGGTGATAAGCTCAGATCCAAATGTCTCAAGTGAGGCGAAATGAATCCCACATTCAGGGCATAAGATGAGGAAGGGGTAAGGATCAAGCCTCTAATAACTACAAAGAATTCATAGCAATTGTGAAATTCCTTTTTCTTACCCATGTATTCCAGCCAAAGTAAAGAAAAAAATCACATCTCCCTTCCAGAAGTACAGAGGTACCACTCATCTTTATGGCACAGGTTAACACCATCTCCTATGACAATCCATGGCATGTCATCATTTTAGAGCAATTAGCAAACAGACTGTTTTAAGCATTTAAAAATTATAACCCTGCTCCTGCTCTCCTCAAATCCGGTGACACAACTGCTGACATTCTTAGTGGATAAAATCTCTTTATAGCCTCACTCCTTTCCCATTTTGCAGTTATCTGGCTGCATTAATATGAAAAAAGAGCATTTCTCAAAACATTTTCAGCACCATTTAAATTTGCATGACCTCATCTGCCTGTGGTGGGCTGAACAACTTTTCAGTCACATTTGTCACTGTTCCTCAAATGCAGGAGTCTAACTGAAGCAAAGGGGCAGAAATGAAGGTCTGGTACTCACTTTCTCAGCACTGCAATTTCATTCTCTATGCTGCTTTCCTTTCCCTTCAGTGCCTTCTTGGGAATGCATTTGACTGCAAAGAGTTTCCCACTCGCTCTCTCTTCAGCCAAAACAACTTCGGAGAATGCACCCCTGAAAGAAGAGAAGAAAAGCCCTGGTTTAAAGTGGTGTTTTTTCTTTGAAACCTGTTAACTGAAACACAACCATTGAACATATTTCTTCTGATGTCCTTTGGCAGCTGCTCTTGTTAAACACAGAAATGACATTACAAACATCTTTCTTTGCCTTTACAAACATATGGAGACATTCACATTCATGCAGTACGTTAAAGACTTACCAAACACAACAATTTTAATAAAGAACCATAATCCAGCAGAGATATGAGCAAAGCTTGAAAATGAGAAAGTACCATTTCTGTACACAGTCATGGACCATAGCCTGGCTGCTGGCTTGGTGGATGATGTACTTTTCACCTTTCTGAGATTTTTGGAGGTTTAACTCCCAAAGCAGCCCAATGTCCCCAGGACTAAGTGACACACCAGTGTCAGCAGTGCTCCTGGTTCCTCAGTCACCACAAGAGGTCAGGGCCCCCACTCTGGTCCTCCCTGGGCTGCCCAGGGCTTCTTCTCACCATTGGATCAACCCTGACTCAGACTGCATCAGAATTTCTCTATGCATACAAAGTTATTCCACAGCACAAACTGATGTGTGTAACCAGTAAAGCCAAAGAATTGGATTAAATCACAAGTCTAAACATTGGCCTTAGTAGCAGCCTCCCTATGGTTACCCCAAGAGGGTTACACAAATAAAGAAACATCATCACAGCAGCCAATTGCCAAGAATGGGCAGTGCCTCTCCTTCATTGGGTTATTTCATAACAGTGTATTATTTCTTGCACTGTCAGTGCTTCCTCCCCAGCCTCTGGACCAAACCAAGAAGAGGCCAGGAAAACATCACAGTCAGTGCTATACACTCATTTTTTTGGTTCCCAGATTTTTTGAGCACTTGAGCATCGTTCAGACTCTGCTATTCTGGACAGACTTTGCAGTGGTACATTAGGACCATCCTTATATTCTGGAACTTGTTACTGGTTTAGCAGCAAGGTACTGGGCCAGAGAGAGCATTGACCTGATGAGAAGCAAATAATTTTTCTTATTCACCAAAACGTCCTCCTGAAGCACCCACTTTGTCCAAGAGAGATCAGATCCAGGGGCTTTTCTAGCCCAATGACAGCTGAAGGATCAGGGTGAGCAACCTGGTCTGACAGAAGTCCCTTGCCCATGGTAGAGGGGTGGAACTATATGATCCTTAAAGTTCCTGCCAACCCAAACCATTACTTGATTCTATGAAGGTTTGTGTTCTGAGAAATAAAACCAGTCTTCCCTTTATTATTTCCCCTCATTAGCAGATTATTCTGCTTTCCTACACAGCTTACTCTGATAAATGCTCAGGAGGGTGCTGAGGAAACCCAACCATGCTACACCCTGCTCTTACAAGGTTAATATTTGGTCACAGCCTCATCTGGCTACCACCAACTTTCTCTGGCTTTCATTCCCCACAACTGCTGCTTATCTAGATGTTTTGTGGATACACAAAAGAATTTCCTCTCCTGGACAGGCTCCTCCTTTTTAAGTCGTGCACTTGGATGACACAACCAGGCTGCTGTGACCTCACCAACAGCTCCTGAGTTGCAAAACAGCCACGTGAATCATGAAGTGGATAAGCAAAAGGAAGAGGCTGCTGCTCTGGAAACAAAGTACCTGTTTACCCAGAAATGCTTTTGTAGCCAGCAGATAGGGAAATAGTGATAGTGAAATTGAGGAAAAAAGACTTTTGCATGCTGTTATACAGCAGATGTTTGACAGCTTGTCCACATGGGGCAGTGATCCTCTGAACCAAGAAATGTTTTGCCTCATTTTCACTAAAAAGGACAGATTGTGGCTACATTTATGCCACTTGGAGTAGCAGAATGATTTCCTCTTTTCTGGTTTGTGTATAATCCACCACAGCATGTCAGAGCACCACAGGCCCCAATTTAGGGTCCTCACAACTGATCCAAATGGTTTCCACAAATAAGCCACCCAGAGTGTTTTTAATTGTGTTCTTTCCTTTCCCGTTATCAACAGCTCTAGCCATTCAATTTACCAAATAAGTTTTTCATCCTGACCCTCATGCTTGGGACAGCCAGACCAGAACTGCAATAAAACCCTTTT
The DNA here is from genome assembly GCA_013400635.1 of Hypocryptadius cinnamomeus. NCBI lineage: Eukaryota > Metazoa > Chordata > Aves > Passeriformes > Zosteropidae > Hypocryptadius > Hypocryptadius cinnamomeus. The sequence continues at coordinate 45,132 of VYZP01031404.1, read as the reverse complement.
CCTGGAATGCCCTGAGACCTCTGGGTGCTTACCAGCTTTGGTTGCAGACCAGAGCACTCAGAAACTCACAGGGCTGCTCCCAGCTGTATTTCATGAAGCCCTTAAGTCCCATCTGCTTAAGCTTTCAGCACAGAACTTCACTCCAGCTGTGTCTTGAACAGGCTCCTTGCCTTCAGTTAAATGGTGTTAGAAGCTGCAATATTCCCACCAGTCGTTTACACAGCTCTCCCAGTGTTTATGATATTACAGAAATACAGGGAGCTCCCATCCCAATCTGCATTTCATTGCCGATCTCAGACGACAAAATAGAGGAAATCCCTTTATTTCCTCTCTACACAGTATAGTTAACGTGGTGAAGCGCCTCTTTTTCAGCTGGCTCCATCATTTCACTGGATTTCTTCCTCCACTTATCAGGACAGACATGGTTTCCCTGGTTGGAAAGAGCCTCTGTGAATTTAAATGAAATTTTTTTGTGGAGCTCTGCAATACTCATGAAACCCAATTCCCTATCTCCTTAACAACCTTTCTCATTATAGCATGAAATAACCTGAAGCTCAGCTAAAGTGTTTGGTCCCATGTCAACCCTGGGCACAGACAGGGTGCTTTTTTACATTGATTTTTATAGGAGGCCATGGCATGAAATTGCTAATGCTGGGAAGAGTTCCCGGGCAATGGGAGGGGGAGAGCTGGGATGGATCTGCTGGGAAGGCAGGAGGGAGATGTGAGGAGGCAGAAGTGAGGCAGTCTGCGTTATTCTGTGCACTACAAACATTCCTGTGCTCACACAGCAAGGGAGGGGGGCAAAGCAACGATTCAATGCACAAAAGAAAGAGAAGTGACGTGCTGGAAGGAAAGAGAAGGAAGGGAACAGATGCAGAGAGGGATCTGAGTGTTAAACAGAGACTCAGCAATACAGGGCAAGAAGAAAGAAAGGGTGGGAGGGAGCACCAGCAAGGGAGAGGCAGCAAAGATACTCCTGGAGTCTGCTGGAGTCAGGGAAGAGTCAAAATACTGAATAGATGGGCAAGCAATTATCATAGTTTCAAACATGCAGCTGAATTCATCCAGCCTTAACGACACAGTCCAGCCTCCACTAAACCCCTCTTGACTCAGGCATGAATAGGTAAATATCAGAGAAAAAGTCAGAAAGACAAGGCTGCTCATTTTCTTGCTAACAGCAAAATATCCTACAGCAAATCCCCACCTCCTCAAAAAAGTTCCCCAGAACTACCAGCTCAGTGGGCTTGCTAAAGATTTTTTCTCTCCAAAAGGAATTAATGCTGCCTTTAAAATCATTATGTTAATGAAAGAAGCAATTCATTTCTAAGAATGAATTAAAATTCTTTATTGGGATTTAAAATGTAATTGTGTGCAAAGTTTTAGAAAGAAGTCTGGGGTAGGAAAATATTGTATTTTACACCATCAACATGACAGGATTTATATGAAAAGGCCATGGCTTCCACTAAACATCATCAAGCAGTGTTGTATGATAAAAGTGGAAAACCAAATATCTCACTGTGATATAGATTTTTTTTTTAATTGGGTAAGAGGTTAACTAGTTAAAAATTATGATTGTAAATGTGTCTGCAATGTTTGGGATGCACCATTCCCTTCAGTTGGGAAGGAGGTAAATGCAACCTTTCCAACATGCCCAGGGACAGTCTTCACCTCTCTGAAGAGGAGCTTCCAAATCCTTCAAGAATTTTCCCTGTCCTGCCTGCAGATGATAGCAAACAAGCAGAAAAAGTATCATGGCTTTGAGGAAGTAAGACAGTGGTGGAAATGGATAAGCAAGAAACTTCTGCAAAATGAAACCACTTTTATCTGCCAAAATCTGTGTGTGGCAACAACCTATTTTTAAAAGTTTTGACCATATTATCATTTACCCTGGAGGAACTGCTCTTTTCAAACTTCTAATTAACGCATGGAATAATTTTATGATTTAGATCACTTCCATGTGAATTAGGAACAATGTAAGGAAAAAAAAAGATGTTAAAGGACTTGATGAGTGACATTGAGATAATGGCAAGTTCTAGAGGGTGCTTAAGATGTTTTGACTCCTCACCCCTTTGCAAACACCTGAACTGTGCAGTATCCTATGAGATGCCAATTTTTTAAAGTTTTGATTCATTTAAATTATTTCTCGTGCATTATTTTTCTTTTATATAGGTTTAAATATTATAATTTCAAGATTAACATTGAAATATGAACATTATTCATACCCAAACAGACTGGATTTTCTATGAGAAAGCAGTGGCAGTAAGGCTAGGCTATCCTGCAGATCAAAGCAAAATAAAGAATAAGTAAGTTTTTCCTTCTTCTGTTGGAACTATAACTTATTATGAACACTTAATTTCTGAAATTCAATGAACAGCATATACTGTGACAGCAAATCTGTTCTCATTCCACAAAAAAATTGCTGTGACAAAAATACTGACAAAATGAAGACAAAGCTGATGGAGGGATAGAACTTCATGTTTTCCATTCAGCCCCAATGTTGAGCAGTTTTCCACTGCATTAGCAGGTGCTCTGTCACACTAAGTCAACAAACATAGCCAGGAAACAGATTTCACATCTTCAGGCTGCATATAGCTAATGTTCTTAATTATTATACAATTGGCTTCCCATGTGTACTTTGCCCTGGCCAAACCAGAGGGAAAAAATTGAACACTCAACATCTGAAAAATGTACTATGTCCATCCTCCTTGAGACAGAAAGACTGCTGAATCAAAGGGAAACAAATCAAACTAAAGGTCATTTTCGTAGTGTGGCTTTGGCAACCATACTCAGATTCTGCTCCTTGACTCTCCAATGAAAGGTGACTTTGGACTGCACCACAAACAGAGGGGAAAAAAGTGTTTGTCAGCATTTTCACAGCTTCTTCCATGGGCCTCAAGGAGTTAACTGCAGAATGAGCTCAAGCTCTGTGTAACACACCAGGGAGGTTCTGGTCCTGCAGAACACTTTTCTACTAAGCCATTTTTCTGCACAACTTATCTTCTCTCTTTTGGCTTTTTTTTTTTTTAATTTTCTACTCAGTTTTTGTAAACATCTCCTCGCTCTCCTCACACATCATCGAGGTGCATCACAACACAAACCCAACTAAAGCTGGAAATCAAGATTTTCATTCCAAAGTCATGTCCATCAGTGTTCTCACAGCTGCATGAAAATGAATTTACAATTTAACTTCCAATAGTTTGGTGATGTCTGAATGCAAAGTTAACAACACAGAAGTGTGGACAGGGTTTTTAGCCAGCCAAGAGGAAAGGAGAAGAAATTTGGGACTGTGCTGCATATGGTACAGAAATCAAATTCTCTACATATTCCCAAGAACTGAATATAAATTCATTCAAAAAGCTGACTAATCTGGTGGCAGCCATCTATGCTTTAGAGCACAAATACTTTTTCTGGCTATTTTCATTCATCAAGCACACAGTTCCAACCCTGCAGCCCCTTCTATGGCAATGCTTCCTCTGCCTGGGCAGAAGCACAACAACTGGGATCACTGTATTAACACCGGTATTTTTAGCCTCCCTACTCATTTAATTTCCACTAAGCCTCCCAGCCACAACTGAAAATGCTGTTTCCTACCTTGGGGCCCCACGAGTGCCTGCTCTAACACCAGACATGGCCCTGCCCTGGGCTGTGTCTGACCCCAGTTCCCCTCTCCAGGGCTGATCCCAATCCCTGCCTGCAGTGATGATACCATGGAGGTGCCTGATGCCACAGGCTGGGGCTGCTGTTAACCCACCACAGATGATGAACAGCACTTCCCACTGTGCCAAAATGCTGTTGCTATATCCTGATGGACACTCCAACAATGGCCAGGGGCACAGATACTCTGCTGGGTGTTCCTGCAGCAAGAAGCTCCTTTCTGGAGCACTGGCACCTTTCCCTGTGCCCTGAGCCACTGCCCCCTGCCCATTCCCTTTCTGGAGCACTGGCACCTTTCCCTGTGCCCTGAGCCATTGCCCCCTGCCCATTCCCTTTCTGGAACACTCTCACCTTTCCCTGTGCCCTGAGCCACTGCCCCCTGCCCATTCCCTTTCTGGAGCACTGGCACCTTTCCCTGTGCCCTGAGCCATTGCCCCCTGCCCATTCCCTCAGCATTTTGTCTTGTCCAAGGTATCCTAAAACCACTGTGGGCTTGCAATGAGCAGCCACAGCGTGAAAGGACCCTGGAGTCACCATGCCCAGGGCTGGGCAGCACATCCCCAACTCCAGACTTTTCTTTCCAGTCATTCTGCTGCTTCCCCTTTAACAAAAGGTTTGGGAGGAAGTAACCCCATCAATGCCCAGATGTCTGCTGGGGCTCGTAGCCATGACCACAACAGATCCACTCAACAATATCACGTTCCAGGCAGAGCTTCTCTGTTCACCTCCTTTTAAACCAGTTGGGTTTCCACTTAGCATTACAGTCTGCAACACAATGAGCAGCACAAAGCTTTGATCTTGTGTAGCCACCAAGAGTTTTCCTATTTGTTTGGATTTAACTTCTGTTTTTTGTGGGTTCTATTATCTACAGTTACAACAGCTTAGTGTTTTGACAGTTTTTGTCACCACAGTCAATTGCAAGAATTTTAATGCCCATTTGAGGCTTATAATTTCTTCTAGTTTAGCTGCTCAATATTTAGTAATCCCAAAGAAAGAAAAAATGAGCCCACCCATTAAAAGAACTAGGATTAAGATTGGAAATCCATGTCAGCTACTTAAAGGAAAGCTACTTAGAGGAAAGACTTCTATGAAGTCTGAAACCACAGATTTAAAGTTGCACATCATAAAGCATGAATTTGTGACAGTACAGTCAAGGTGGCTTCCCTCACAACCCTGGACCCCCTTCACCAGAAGGCAGTAACCCCATTAGAGGGAAACAATCATTTTCACTCAAGGAAAACATCCCTGGAAAGGATGTGAACCATTCTGTAGCTGGGATTAATTCCTTACTCCAGGATGAATTCCAAGGGCACAGCAGGGCATGGCACACACCACCAGCACCTCTTGTCACTCCAGCTCACACAGCAGCAGGGTGAAGGCACCAAAACACACAACCAAGGAGACTTCCAGTCAAGAAAGCCCATCAGGTGCAGGGCAGAACGAGGCATGCAGGCTTCAGTGCCATAAAATTTGGGTTCAAAGGTGAATGAACCACACAAGGCACAGAAATTAAGCCAAAAAGGAAAGTTTCTGAAGAACCTCCTCCCTTTCTAAGATGAACTAATTTGTTTGAGCTGCCTGGTGTATGTTAATTTAATAGGATGCTATGCAGTCTGTTCTGAGACAGTGATGCATGGATGCTAAAAAGGGAAACTGGCCCAGCTCAGATCCCCAGTCATGTTTGTTATTACAGTCATTTTCTCTCTGAACTGTTTGCTCCTTTCTGATTAATCCTGACCCCTATTGGAAAGGGAAGTATTGTCTTCAAAGGCCTATTACATTTACATTACATCCTCTGTGGCAGTCATAGTAAAGCTATCAAGAAAAACATACAGTCCTCTGTACTGAGATCTTCCTTCCATTATACTCTTCACAAATGAGCTGTTAAGCAGGTTTTTTTCCCCCCACTGATGATCACTTTCCTTCCAAAGTGAATATTTAAGTACCTTTTTTTCCACTTTCATCTTATGAGTCAAAAGGAGCTCATAGTCTCCCAGGATTTATCTGATGGCAGCATTCTCACAAGAAAATAACCTTTTTTCTTCTAGGAATGACCTCAAACCTTTCTAGAGGCATAAGTGATCTCCATAATTTTTTTTTTCAAAGCATTTCCCTATTCTAATACTGACATATGCAGGGTTTATTATTTCTGGAGATCTTATCTGGCCATATTAAGTAGATTACAGCAATTTGAAAGAGCCTGGTTCTTCTTCTTCTTCTTTCTCCACATGGAAACTCAAGAAAAGATCTGTCCCACTGTGGCATTCTCCAAGAGGCTGAATCAATTATAGAACAAGTAGATGATATTGTAGCAAAGCAAAGCAAGGCAGACACTGCAGTTTTGCTTCCAACAATTCCTACATTCCTTCTACAGAGGTCTGTAGTGAAGATGGAACTATCCACTGACTAAAGATCAAATAATTTTTCAGCTGTGACTAATCCATGGGAAACTCCCATTTAGCCAAGAGTTTCACCTAAAGGTGTCTGGAACTTCACAAATCCAAGATACAAAAGTCTGCACAGCACCTCATTCATTCAAGTGGCATTTCTTTCTCTACAAAATAAAGCCACAGTGTCAGTTCTGGTAGCCTTCCCCAGTGATCAGAGGCAGAGGATTGTATCACTTGAGCTGTGATTTTCAAACACCAACCCTGCCTTTCATGAACTGCACTGCCCATTCCACAGGTGAGGGCCTTGAGGAACAGGAACTTCAAGGACTGATGTGGCACCTGGGGACATGGTTTGCTGGTGAAGATGGCAGCGTTAACAGCTGGACTCCGTGGTCTTGGAGGTCTTTTCCAACTTTAACAACTCTGTGATTGCTATTTAATTTAATTACTTAAAAGCTGGGAGCTTTGTATCATCTAAAAGTGCACATTCCTGTTGTACTTTGAAAAGCATCTCCAGCAGATGCCTATGTCCTACTCAAAATTAATGAGAGCACACTGTGTGTCTGTAGGATCCTTAAACACTGTCAGCCAAAACCCCCATTTGCTGTTCCATTTGCTGCACGACTTTGGTCACAGAGATCACCTGAGACGCCCAGACATTAGTGCAGATGATCACAGCGTGGTTCCTGCCTATTCTAAGGGCAAATTTAGATTAGATAACTGCACCATGAAACCAGTGCACATCTCCCAGCATCTGCCTTTTCCACTGTAATCCTCCAGATCCAATGCAGAGCCCCAGTCAGGAAGCACCTCCATGAATGTGATGAGCAGCCCCTGAAAGAGGAGGGCACAGGGTTCAGAGCTGCCACAAGCACAGCTGAAAAACTCCCATTGTCTACGAGCCCTTCTGTGAAACTCTAATTGGCCTGCTCTCATCCTGCCACCTCAGCCAGTCCTGCACATCCATTTTAAATATCTGGGCTAAAAATGATGTGCATTTTGTATCCTTGCCCACTCCCAAGCTGCAGATTAGAATTCAAAAAAAAAAAAAAAAAAGAGAGAGAGAGGAAAAGACGATTCAGTACGGTGGAATACAAATAAATTGTTTTACAGCTCAGAGCTTAGCTCTGCTAGGACAAGGCACTGCAGGATATTCAGAGCTCCATCTGCAGCTTTACTCCCAATGGCCACCTCTCAAAACACCAGGAAGAGCATTTGCTTTTCTACTCCCCAGCCTCTTCACTCATGTATCCACATGCAGCTTCATGCCTGAGCTGAGGTACATTAAGAAACTCAGCAAACTGGTTTGCCTAGCAACTGGCAAGCTTGAAAATAAACACTCTGCAAAGATTATTTCAGTCTAACTGTACATGAAGTTACCAGGGCCTTTGCAACTCACAGACACTTCTGCAAAAAGAATTGCCACACACTTTCCACATGTGCCACCCTCGGTCATTCTCACAAAAACTCAGTGTAAAAAGGGGTTTCTTTCAGCTTCTGCTGATGAGGAATTTCTCCGTGGCTCCATTTTCATGGTGCTGTGTTGAGACTACTGAGATTATTTTCCAAACAGATTCAGCACCAGCACACCTTTCCTCCCATGAAGTCATTGTCATGATCCTCCACATTGCTGTGAAGGCACATCTTTTGATGTCACGGAATTATACAGGGATTGGCAAAAATGAAACTGCCCAGGGAGATGTGAGGAACCAGAAGCTGTACCAGCTTCCACCCAAATCCCCCCCAGCCTAACCACGGATCCAGATGAAGCCAATAAGTGATCCTCTGAGCTCATCCCATGTTTCTAACAGCAGAGAAGGGCAGTGACCCCTGCAGCAATCCCATCCCCTGAGGATGGGAGCAATCCCTGCCTTCTGCTGCCTTTCCCAGGTGATGTTAGAAGACAGGGAATGAAGAAATGAGCCTTTTCAGCATGGCAGAGCTGCATGAGAGCAGCTGAGCAGATCAGAGAATCACAACAGAGAAAAGGTGCTGGTGTTTCCTGCATTTCAGCTGAAAGGAGGACAGACCTCCCCACCCAAAGAGGCCAGCCTGGTCCATGGAAGCAACATGTTGAGATGGTCCATGAAGACATCAGCAGTGAGACACACACTGATATCTGCCACATTGTTCATAAAGCCTTCAGATTCCTGTTTTAATAGCAACTGATTTAGACTTAATAGAGAACAATCCCAATGTATTTGCCAAATTTGCTGTTAAGGAGAAAGAGACTGAAGTCCTACAGATTTCCCAGGGCAAGCTCCTGAGCTTCACCTGACTCACCAGAGCCATGACAGACTGGGACTGCCCACAGCTCCAGCACACTGTAAAACACAAGCAGAGCCAGGCCACTCGTCCCTCAGCCATGCCTTGCCATCCTCCAGTGAACAACAGCACAGGGGGAAACATCTCAGTGCCTCAAGCAGCTCACAAACACCAACCAAAGCCAACTGCTGCACAGGGATGTCCTTCTGTGTTGGAAAACTTCAGCAGAAACAATCTGACAGCAAGGCTGATTCCCTTTATCTGAAATGTAATCACAGCACATTATGGTCTCGTAACACAATGGCGAGTTTCCTAGGAGATGACTGCCACGCACCCTGACTGTTTTTAAAAATGAAGTTTCTCAGAACTGATTTCCATCTCGGGTCGACATGCTACACACACACATTGACAATGCCACCTCTGTGCTTCCCATCCTTCATATGGGTCCAGATAACCCAGCCCAGACCCTGGACAGCAGGGATGAGAGGCACCATAAAATGGCTCAAGAGCTGATGAGGAGAACACAACTCTTCAAACCTGACAGCAATAATTTCTGTGTTTCTTTGGAAGCTGTTGCATAATTTCATGGAGAGAAAGGAAGCAGCATATTTTCCTCCCAGGTGACCTGCACTCCAGAAGTTTAAAGAACCCCAAAAATATTGCAGGAGAACACTGCCAGAGTGAGAAGGAACGAGCAGGATTGCAGGAATATCTCTCCTAATGCACTGGAAAGGTTACCTGAAAGCCAGTTCCCAAAAATACTGCAAACAACAGGCCACTGACAGCAGGCTGAGGAGCCAAGCTCTGCGTGATCCCGCTGGCAAAAGCTGCCACAGGTTGTGTGGGGTACAAAGGTGCTCTGACTGATGCACCAGCCCACTGAAGAGATGGTTGCAGAGTATTCAAAACAGGTTAAAAGTTGATTAAAGAAAAAAATCCGAAAATATTCCAGAAATTTGGCTTCCTGGGGAGCTTCTGTTTATTGTCATTGAAAGGGCTTGAAGGGGAGGATGGGCTGGACACTCAATGCTGACAGCAAGGGCACAAGTTGATCCCTGGAATTTAGGAATAAATCAAAATGAGACAGCATCTCTGCCCACCATGATCATATGGGGAAGTTCACCATGAAGAAATAACCTTTGAGCCCATTAAAAAATATAGAAAAATAACCTTTGAGCCCATAACCAGTCAAAATGATATATGTGAAATTGTTGGAATAGCAGAAAAAACATGGTACTTCCTTGGGGAAAAGTTTTGCTTTCTTCCAGGGGTAGGAATTTAATTTTAACAAAGAGCTTAAAAAATGGAGCTCATGTAGCACAAGACTTCCTCCCACCCTGTTTATCCCCCAGCCCCCAGCAGTCAGAGATCCTGGGAAAGGGATCTCTGTTCAGGTGACAGTTACACTGACCCATCATGTCTCAACTACCTGTCCTGTAGTAATCTCTGTAATTCATTTTCTCCAACCCATTTACACTTTAAATTTCAGTCTCCTGCAGAACTAAGCACAATGAAGTACAAATTATATGATAAAGCATTCTTCTTTGTTCATTCTAAATTTGATGCTTGATAATTTCATTCCATAACTCTCCAGTGAAAGACATTTTAAATATGTTAAATAACCAACTGCTTTCCCATGTCACGTAGTGGGTTTTAATCACAAATATACTGAATGGTTTTTAAACTATGACTAGAGGTAGAAACAATCAGCAAAAGGAATGTGCAAGAACTGGATTCCCCCTCACTCTCCATGGCAAGAAACTCTCAACCTATAGTAGGAGACATGAGACAAACCCAGAATTCTTAGGAAAGAAAGCATTACCTTTTACACTGTGTTAAATCTTCAGTGTTGTGTGTAATTTTAAAGGAATACCTGTAAAAATGAGTAAAGCTGTCAGAACAAGAAGTGAGAAGGTCCTGGGAGACAGAACCAGGAGAGCTAAAACTTGCAGGAAACATAAGCACTTTTTGAAAATATTGATGCTGGAAACACAGACCAAATATATGCCCCAGGTGAAGAAATTCTTGAAACAGAGAAGTCTGGCAGGCTAAGCAGCTGGGCAAGAGAAAGTGTGAGAACATCCTCAACATCCTCAAACCCAGAAATTGTGTGTCCAAATGAGGAAGCAAAAATGGATTTCGAGTTCTGGTGGCTAAAATATAAGAACTTGAAAGGGTGGGGAAAAGTACCTAAAGAACAGTTGCACCAGGCAGGGAACCCAATAAAGATTTATTCTGCGCTTGGGGAAGCCAGATGTGTGCCAGATAACTGATGGGCCAGGAAGAAACCAACTACAGGTGCAGCACAAATAAACTCATGTGACCATCACCAAAAAATTAAGGTTTTTGTCATATGTGATCATTGCAGGGAGGTTTGGGAAGGTTTTTACACTGGAAACCTTCTTTACAAGGCTGGTAAAAAGGGTCATAGACTGGACTGACCCAGCCATTCTAGGGGAATGTGGGCATGAAACTAAACACGGGCTGGAGTCTCCCTCTTAAAGCTTTATGTATACCCAAAATTTAGAAGGCAGCTAACATAATGTAACTTTAGAAAAGAGATGCAAATGAATAATTCAGGAGTTACAGAGTACTCCAGATTAGCAAAACTGACATCAGCAGGTCAGTAAAAACTCTAGTGAAGCATATCCCTCTCAGCAAAGGTACAATTACTGAACACTTTGAACAATCTGATAGACTGAGGATTTAGAGAAGGAAATCCAGGCTTCATAAATTCACTGGAATACTCTGGAAGGGTCAACAACTATGCAGGTGGGAAAATGCTGTTGATGTGATTTTTTCAGATTTCAATGGGGTGCCTCAAGGATCTCTGAGCAGCAGATGAGCTGTCAGGGGATAGGAGAAACTTCTTGCAAGAACAAAGAAGTGGTTAAAAGACGGAAAACAGCACAGAATAGATGGTAAATCCATTTAATATCCAGTGTTAGGGGTCACCAAGAAAGCACACAGCCACAGCCTGAAGGCTTTGTGTTGCTGAGCTCCTCCTCCTCACCTCAGGATGTGGCACCAGGGAGGGGGACAGTGATGATCAAAAGGATGGAACAGTGACATGATGAGGGATTACTGAATGAACTGACACTTTGCAGCCCAGAAAGGAAAACTGAGGGGGGCAGAATGAAGCTGGGAGTGGAGCAGGGAAGGTGGTCACTGTCCCTTCTAAGGCAAGGATGAGGTGACAGCACACAAGGGTAGGTAGCAAGGATACACTTCAAAACACCTCATCCAGCTCCTTTCCATAGGACACAGTGGCCATTAACAAGGATTCAGGAAACAACTAGATAAATATTGGTTATAAAATTCATCCCAGACCACTAAAGGCACCATTTGAGTGTCAGAAAATGGCTGCACACATCTCATAGAACACTAGGGGAGTACCCAGGTATTATAATTGCATTATTGCTAAATGCTGACCTGTGCATTCCTCCCCAGACACGGTCTGCAGGGACAGGGCACTGCATGAGCTGCATTTTTGGTCTGACCCAATACAGCTGTTCTTAGAGTCGATCAATGCAGCAGAGCAGCAGCAAACAGCAGCTCATAGGCATAAATTCAAAATGCATGGACAGTGAAGCAACCACTGAGGCAGACAGGAACTTCCTTAGGGTTAAGTCATGGCAAAAAACCAAGGAAAAGTGCATATAAAATCCTGCCTAATTCCAACAACTGCATTTTCACCTAAGCAACCCAGTCATCTAGTAGTACATCAGATATGTAGTAATAAAGACAACCTCTGACTTCAGAGGATTCGCAGAGAATTACCACAAGATGTCCAGGGAAAACACAGTTTTGAAAGCTGCATCAAAAATACATGGGAGAAACAGTCTCTGTGATCTTCTGTGGAATAAACAGAGCCCCTGTCTTCCTTTATCTTTGCTCTAAGTGATGGGCCTTTTATTACCACTGCATGTAGCAGTCATGTCTTCCTCGTGGGACCAGAACAGCTAGTTAAACTGAAGTTCACATCCCAAGGTTTAAATGCCATACATCAATCTGCCTTTGCATCCCTGCAGCTAGAATAGCCCAAACCCTCACAATTTCTCATGCATTTATCCTTACAACTTCCTCATGGGATTAGGCAGTGCTGTCACACATATGAAATACATGGGAATTAGGGCAAGGAAGGTCAAAGAGCAGATTAACCTCAGGTCTCCTCAGGCCATCACCCACTACTGAACTGGGAGACTGTCTTCACATGCTGCCAGGTCACACACAGCCTCTACTCCCTACACCTTTGTTTTAGCCCTCCTTCTGTATCAGAGGCTGCTGTCCCCACACTTTTATCATCTGTGATAGGACAAAAGCTCAGTTCTTCCACAAAAAAGAGAGTCACTAAAAGGCTGGCATCATTTCCCCCCCCATCTTGCCATGAAAATTTAAAATTGCAGAAGTGTTTTTTCTACACACTGCTAAAGCTGCAGCAAACAAACAGAATCATCAACCCAGAGAGTCGAGCAGTAAACTTGTTTATTGAACCCCCATGTTTGGCATTGAACTTATTTTCCTAACTTTAGCAGGGTAAATATCCTTTGGTTGAGTCGCCATCAGAGTCTGTATAAAGTAGCAAACCTTTTCTCTTTGTTGACAGAGCCTCAGAGTGGCACACGTGAATGTTAGCAGGTGTTGATATTTAACTTGTCTTTGTGGGTTTTTTAAGCCTGAGATGCATATAGTGATTGAGAATTACTGTTTATTCATTTCTGTGTAATAAGAGAAGCAGCATTTCATCTGTCTCATCCATATTTAATAGCTCCAGGCACAACAACCATGAAAGGTCTATTTTTCTCCCACTAGGGAAAATATTATTATTATTATTACTACTACCATGACTACATCTATATTCTGAAATTATTCATCCCTGGCTTTCCATATTACCTCCATGTTATCCGTGGGCCAGGTCCTTTCCTTGTACTTATCTGAGTTACTGTGCTGATGAAGACATACTGATTTATACTCTGCTGAGTCACATCAGAACAGGACAGATTCAATTCAAAGCTTTTCAAAGCTTCTTGGCAATATAAACCAGACTGAATTTTGCTGCCCTGAGGATGGGAAGGAACCCTTAGAAAGCTACCCATTTGCTGCTCCTGCTTTTACCAGGAATGTTGTTTAGGGAGGTCCACTCCTCTCCCCCAGCTTGAGCTCTACCACGTCCATTTTCACACTTACCCATCTTGGCACACGCACAGGGTGAAAGGTGGAGCCAGGGATGGTCTCTGCAGCTTTTCCATATGCCTAGAGAACACCTCTGCTCCCAGAAATGGCCATTCAATATGAAGGATGACACCTCATTCCCCCCCAGCATTGTAGGGCAGCTCAGGGTTTATTCTGACAGCTCCAGCATGGGCTGTGCATTGCCCTGGTTAATCCCAACTCCAAGACAGGATGCAACTCCCATAAACTAGAGGCATCCCTCCAAGCATCATCCAATAAATCACAACAGCCTGGACCAATAAATGGTTCAGAGTGCCATTTATCCAGTTAGGCAGAAACACAGGAGGTATAATCATGCAAGCAGTTCTTTCCCTTCCCAGTGATAGAAGATAACCTCAACGAGCTCCAAGGAAACCTCTTCTGCCTCACCTGACCCTGGACAGCCTCCAGCACACCTAGCAACCATGCAGTGCCAATTCCAACCACAGAAGCAGTTAAGTCATGGGTTTTTCCGGGTATTTGTTCATGGGAAAAATGTTCCCTGATAGCATGCCATTAAAATGTTAATCATAAAGCTGCTGAGGGGCCCTTCTCCAGGAGGTCACCTGTCCAAACACAGACAGTGTCAGCAGTCCCTGGCACGCTACCACAAGTTGTTTACCCAACAAGAAACAAATTTCATAGATTCAACCCAGTCACATGCTGAAACCCACAAGCAGGAACTGAGATAGGTCCCTCATAAACAGCAGCTCTGCCAGGGAGCTGCAAACACATGGGCAGGGTTTCACACAGAGGGGTTTGCCCTTCCCAGGCCAGGACTGATGAGTGCTGGTAGCACAAGGGTGACACTGCAGCAGGCACCAGCAGGATGCTTGATGCATCCAGAATCACCTGCTTAGTCTTAACTCCAATTCAGGGAAGGAAACAACTCACCCAATATCCCCCACAATTTTTTTTCCAGCCTTATTTGCCTAAAGAAGCTAAAAAATCCCATGTTAAACATATTCAGGGGCTGAAAGTTATGATGAAAGCAACAGCACTGCAGAGGATATATATATATATGTATCTCTCATTCATACATATATATATACACTCACACATATATATATACACACATAAAAAGAGACACATCTTTTTTCCTATTACATGTAATTTGGAGATAGGACAAGGTTGGGGGAGGAACACTCGCTATCCCCTTTCCTCTGCATGTGTAGTTCTCATTAGGGCCAATTAGGATGATAATCACATCTGAAAGGAGGCTACAAGCCAACCCATGTGATCAAAGCAGAAGTAAACACAACTCTAGAGAGCATAGGGAGCATATGGTTTCCTCTCCCAAGTTCTCCTAGCTCGTATCTGGCTTGGTTCTACCTGAAAGCTCAGTCCTGTGCAACATTATTTGGGAGAGCATCCCACCTTGGAGGAGATGAGGTGGCACCATGGGTCTTCAGGGACCCACAAATCTGTAACAGGTCTCAGCATGTAGGAGGAGAGAAATTAATTGCTCTGTCCAGTGTTTTTTCCATACCTAGCACAAGGCATTACAATTTCTACATTAGGAATCAATATGTGGCTCGGGGTGAAGTTAAAGAGAAAATCCATCTGAGTTCAGTAGAAGCAGACCCTGCACTCAGCTCTCAAATGCCTTTTCCACCCTCCCTCCCCAGGGTAAAGTGGTGAGCACGGTTTTAATGGGAAAGTCTGGGTGAGTTTTCTGCACATTGGTGCTGCCTCTGTCACCCCCATCTCTAATCTCTGCAATTCCCCATCCCAGCTGCCTCCCAGGTGACTCCATGCAATTACATTCCTAATTGTGCCACAGTGGTGCTCTCTGGGATGTTACACCGCTGTTTAATTTATAAATGTCAATTTGGCAGCACAATACAATGAGAAATTACCCACATCAGACACAGAGCAGTTCCCACTTATGAATAGGTAAGAAGGCAACAAAAATAATTAAGTACTTAACAAAGAGAGAAGATGAGGGAATGCAGGCATCCCTTTAGTGCAACCCTTCCAAATTTTACACGTGCTCAATTTTGAGCTGTTTAAATGGAAGGACAGAGGTAGCCAAGTGCCAGGTTTAATATTGGACATGACATTGCACAGTCTGTGCCTGTTTGGGAACCTATTTCATATTTAAATCTCAATTAAACAGTAGGACTGCCTTGACATTTAAAAATCCAAACAAAACACTTCAACTGCAGCTCTGCAAAAAGCATCTGTAAAAACATCTTCTTTTCCACCAACCTGCTCATTCTTTGCATCCTGAAAAACATTTTCAGGATGACAAAAATAAAAGAAAATAAATAAATTGGAATGTGTTGATTTTTACCACCATTCTCTTTGAATAGTCAGTCCAACTAAGCAAGAGTGCATTTGGTCCCTCTTGTACGTCATCAACACAGCACCTGCAGAGATATCTGAGCTAGTTTTGAATTATGAAAAAAAAGTGTTTTGCAGGAGGAAAAATCACCTTGTACCAAATCACCAACGATGATGCTTTCAGGCTATCTTGTCCTTTATGCAGTTGATCCCAAGTGACATAAAACATGAGAAGAGGGCAGATGCCAGCAGCAGGAGCTAGGGAAATGGGAGAGGAGGAGCTGCATGGATCATCCTTGCCCCAGGCCATGGACACAAATAAACAAGATTTGCCCATCAGCCATCTCAGTCTGCCACAGGCAAAGTCACAGCAGGGGCTGCAGCCAGAGCTGGGTCAAGGACCCCCCTTTTCCTGGGCTGACACTGCTCCTCCTGCATCAACCCTGGGGCAACATGGGGAACAATGTGAAGAGCACCAGGGAAAAGGGCCAGGCATGAGGCAGCTTGCTTTGGGTCCCAACATTTTCTCTGACTCCAAGATTATGGATATTACTGTGGTATGGACAACCTTCCACCCCCCCCAATCATTTGTTGTATATATTGAAGTAAATAAGGTATTATTATTAGTATTATTATTATAATAATTAAAATGTATAATTTTGTTGTAAGATTTTTTTAAATTATGGTGTTAAATTTTATTCATTAAATAAATTGTTTAGTTAGGTTTTATTATTCGTTTTTATTTTTGATATCTTTTTAAAGTTGTTGTATACTTTATAAATAGATTTTGAGTCATTAGGTAAATTTATATAACACATTTCATAAAAATTTTTATATTTATGTTTGTGTTTTAATAAAAGAAAATCTATTGTTTTGTTTTGTAAAGTTGTATGTTTGATATTTTTTATATTTGTTAAGAAGTTATTTAATGTAAAGGATGTAGTATTGGATTGTTTATTTAGTTGATATTTTAATTGATTTACCTGTTTTAGTGTTATTGTTGAAGCAATAGGTGCACCCCACGCTGCCTGCACGGACCCGCCGTGTTCCAGCAGGGGCTCCCAGGGAGCTTTAACAAACAACCCCACATTTCAACTTTCCTGCTGTCTGCTTCTCAGTGGCACCACATCAAATCTGCTGGTGGCTGCCAGCCCAGCTCTGCATGCCCAGCTCCAGGCTCCCAGTGCCACAGCCAGGCTTGGGAACAGCCCCTTGAGATGCTGCTGCTTGTCAGCCCCAAAAACCTCAGACTGGGTTTCTCAGCATTTAACTGCACAAGCACAGCCATAAAGAAGCTCCTACTCTGCAGGTTTCCAGCCCTTCTTTTTTCGTGTTTATCTCTAAATGCTACATGCAATGAGCAGCTCTGCAAAGGGTTTGTTCTCTTGCCTGAATGGAGATCACCTCAACGTGCCTTGCCCTGCAAGGAGAGCACTGTGGTGCTTACACACACACAACCACAAAAGATAAACTCAGCAAGAGAGATAAGGTGGGTTCAGTGCTCTCTCTTTTGTCTGCCTCCTGGGGAAATTCCAGACCCCCTCAACCACCTGTCTGTGTGGAGGAAGAGAAGACCCACCACACTGGGTCAGACCAAAGGGCAGTTCTAGCAAAATGCTTCCCAGCTCGTAACAAATGCCTGTGTGAAGAGCATTAAAAAAAGAGAAAATACGGAGATATTCTCGATTCACTCTCTTGATCTCTCAGGATCAGTGATTCAGAGGCTTCCTGAGTGCAAGAGTGCACTGGGATCATTATGTGCCCACCCAAGCAATGCCCCTTGCACACAGATGAGAAATTTTCTCATACACACGACTTGGCAGGAGTTTCCATGTCCTGCCAGCTCTCAGACAAGCAACACACTGCAGCTCTGCAGGGAAAAGCCAAAGAAGTGCCTCAGCTGGTGCCAGCTGCGTGCCATTGATGCCAATGGACTTGTTCTGCTTTATACCAGCTGATGATCTCCCTCTTTTCCCTTTCTGCCTTCTCAACAGAATTTTCTGGTGCTCAATATATAAAATATCCATCAAAAAGGTGGATCTAGTCCAGCAAGTGCTGTGACACTGGTTTATGTCTGTTCCAGGAAGGTGTAAGAGCACTGCCATAGGGCTGTAGCCGAGCACACCAGCCCTGGGAAAGCTTTGTGCTAACCCTCATTGCTTAAATATTGGTTTATTCCTTCAGGATGGGGCTTTCAATCCTTTGAAATCCCTTGGATTGTCCTAATCCCTGCCAATGTAATGCCTGATATTATGCCAGGGGAAAAAGTGTGGGACACTCTACAGCCTTTCATTCCCCCTGAGCACACTGTCAGTCCCACCAGGGACACTGCTTCTCCATTCTGCTTTAAAGAAAGCACCTGCAATTATTCCCAGAAAAAGCCAAGTTAATTTCAAATCGCTGATAATGTCAGCAAGCTTTATTCCAGCCAGGCTTTCTAAGGAAAAGTGGCCTCAGTGAAAGATGAAGGGAAGCTATGAACTCATTTGGAGACCATGACTCCAAATTTCTGCTTCCATCAGTTCATTACTCAGGATGACTTTAGCCCCATGTGCCTCCTGCCGGCATTTCCAAGTCCTGGAGTCATCAGTGGGTGCAAACCATGTGAGGGTCTTCCCCAAACCAAAGTGCTGATGACATCCCTAACTGCAGGAGGATTTCAGCAGCACCATCACCCCCATGGCGAGTCATCTCCTTGGCTGAGCCCATTTCAAGTCCTTCCAGGTTCTGTTTGCGTGCAAGATGTGCTAACATGCTCAGTGGAGAGCGTGTCCTGCGCTGCAGAGTGAGCCACACAAACACTGCCTGTCACAGAAAAGCAGTTTTCTCATTTCCTTATGACCAGGGAAGCCAGCTCCAGTCCCCAGCTCTGATGCAAAACGTCAGCAGGAGAGCTATTAAGCATTTAGGGTGGGAAGCTCCAGCACCAACCAAAAATACTTCCATGTTGGCAGGACTTACAGGATCAGCCAGCATCTGACAGCCCCATAAACCTTCCCTGGAATGCAACACAACAAAAAAACAAAGGGTTTTCCCTGAATCAAAGATTCAGAGCAAAGTTCCTACTTCTGTCAGCTGGTGGGTTCAAGTTCCCACACTGATCCATGCTTGGCAAGAGGAGAGAAAAGGCTTCTTATTTTTTCCTCTTTTTGTGTGTGATTAGAGATGGGCCCAGGAGACACAGATTTTCTGGTAAAAACCTCCCCTTTGATGAGTTCAGTGAATTATGAGACTCTGCAGTTAAAACCTCTAAGTCCGGTACATCCCAATTAGAGATAATCCTAAAATGTAAGGTTTGCATGAAGATGTGAGCTTTTTCTGGTGCCTGGAAGGGAAAAAGGGGGAGTTTCTTGTTTTATTACCAATGCTTATCCTGTCATATTTTATACCAACAACTGAGGTCATGTGCTGTTTGCCCTTCCCTTATTTTATGAAGAAGAAAGTAGAAAGGACGCATTTAGAACAGAAAAGAAACCCAAGTAGAACATGGGTCAAATGAAGTTTGGTGCCTATTTTTCCCACAGGAAAATTTGCCAAAGAAAAATTAAAGTAAATCCAAGAGGCAAGTACAATGCTCTAGATGATGAATTTTTTTTCCAGCTACTTTCAAGGTATAATTTCATCATGCTAAATGAGAAAGAGAGATAATATGTCTCTCTTTGCCCCATAAGTCTGTCACTAAAGAAATTTTCAGCTGGTTTATTCATTTTCAGGCTCTCTGCCCTGATCTTTCTTTCTCCCTTTTATTACCTGTGTTGAGGCTGTAGTGCCACTCACTCACTGCTGAGCTGCAAAGTTGACTCACTACGGCTCCTTTTTTATTTCTCACTGATCTCATTAAATTATTGAAAAGGGTACTGTCAAGTTGAAAAGGATATATTGTCAAAAATAAAATAAATTTTCTTTCCTGAGCTCCAAATGGCACCTTAAACCATATATTTAAGGACAAAAAAAAAGAAAAAAAGAAGAATTTTTAGGGGACTCATCTTCTTAACATTAATAATGCCCTTGGTTTTCTTTGTGCACATTTCAGTCCAGACAACCTAAGCTCACCATCAATTTCTAGACAACTTCACTCTCTTCTTCTCCTATACTTTCAGTAATGATATTGCCAAGTGTCTGAAGTTTGTCCTCAGCCTTTGGGTACTTGTGGGCTTTTTTTATAAAGTCTGAGTTTGTAAAGACATGAGTAATGATGTGCCTCATCTCTCATTTTTATTTTGTTTTATTTTGGTATCTGTTAGCCTTCAGGCTTACAGGGAACAGCTTGGCTGCATGGCCCTCGTACACCCCAAAGGCTCAAAACCAAGAACCCAACTGAAATTTTTATATAATCTCATTATTTTTAGAGAGATTTTTATGATTCCAGGAAGACTGGATGATTTCTTGGGTTTTGACTCTGAGACTTGGCTTCTCTACAGTTTTAGATTTAGCGTCTGAATTTCTTTTATGCTGCAGGTCCTTATAACCAACATGTAAGTACAAAATGTCCAGAGCTCAAGACCTGTTTCTTTTTCCTTCTCTTTTCACTTTCCATCTCCCTGGCTGATGGGAAACCAGAGCACTGCAGATGATGCTGATGAAACCCCTCTACTCTTCTATCCCTATTGGCAACAACCTTAGTCTAAGGGTGCTCATTGCCAGAGCCAGGCACCTTCTAGAAACACTATTATATTAGAGAAAAAAAATAGGCAAAATCCACATTGTTTGTAGGACCATAATTTCTCAGTAATTAGATTGGTATAAAATGAGCAAAACCACAGTGCTGGTACTCAGTCCTTAATCAAGATTTGAAGAGTGTGCTGAAATTCTGACTCTACAGAATAAAGGTGAGAGTTTGTCACAAGCATTGGACACACTGGTGAGAACAGTAATAAAGATGCTGGGCATTAGCAAAAAAAAGACATTGATAAAAGCGAACATGAATTGGTCAGGAATCTTTATAAAAACCTCTTATAAGAAATTGTGCAGTTAAAATACAGAACCTGAGATGAGTTGAAACTAAAAAAAAAAAACCAACACCCTCCTCACCCCAAGTCCACACTTTTTTCTTTGTTAGAAGTTCCTTTGGAACCTTGTTATAAAATCCAGCAGTGTACCACCTCTCCAACAAAGACTTTTCTCAGAAGATTCCAGGAATAAAAAAAAAAATACAGTTCAATCAACCTACCTCTGGGGCATATTTACACAAAGGTTTTTATTGCCTTTCAACTTGATATATTGTTTTCAATACCAAACAGAAAGGTAAAGGTATTAAAATATACATTGCAGTGCAGTTTATTCCAGAAGAGCTCCACGGTGCATCCTGAGCAATGCCCATGAAGACATTCAATTACTGCTTGTGCCAAACCTGACCCCAGCTCTGTAACCAGGGCTAAAACCTCAGACATGCAGGACAGAAATGAATTTCTTCATTTTTACTGCAAACCCGATGCAGGAGAGAACACTTCAAAAATTGTTTCGTTTACTCTGATTTGAGAAACTTTGGGCCACACTCATTAAATCACTTATGTGAGTTGTGGGTATGAAGGTGATTGCAGACAGAAAAGAAATAAACTGCACTGTTTTCAGCTGTTGAGGGCTGTGCTTCCCTGGGCCAGGCTACATGTCACATCTTTTGAGAATTACTCAGATACAGCAAAAGCCTTTCAGGATCTTGCTCTGCCTATTAATAGTAGGGGCTTTAAAGGGATAAAACTATTCTCTTAATGATTTTAACTTCAAATTTTGATAAAAATCAAGTGAGAACTGACTGAATGAATCAATGGGAACCTGAGGCCAGTTTTACCACGTTCACCCTCACAAGTGGAAACGCAGCTCCACCAAGGCTGTCCCACAAAACTCAACACAGGTTCTGCCATGGCAACACACCTTCGGTGAGCATTGGTCATACTTGGAGGGCTCACCCAAAACCAGAGCTCAAGCACCTCAGGCCTCCTACAAACACACAGTTTCTCAAGGAGATGCTTAAAACATCAACAGTGCGACAAAAAGGGTGAAGATACACAGTGAGGTTTCTCCCAGGAGGTGGTTCACAGAGCAAACTCCAGCTGTGACTGTTGTCTGTGATGTCACTGAATTAAGAAAATGTGATGTTACTGAATTAAGACAGTTAATCCCTGGAATGAATGTGATGTGATTGCTGGGTGTTGGAGATGTCTGCTTCTCTGAATCAGGAGGTAGCAACCTTCCAGAAAGGCCCCAGAAAATGCATCTATCCCCTTGGAGGCACAGACTAAACTGGCATGGACAGAATCATCTTCCCCTCAAGAATCATAAAGGCTGCACAGTCAAAACATCAATTGAATTTGATTTTTCTCTCAGTTGTTATATCTTGTTAATATATATGTTCATATGCACTTGGTCCACTTGATGCCATCACTGATTGCAGTTAGATGTTCCTAATCCAGACTTCAGCCTAACACATATTGTACTATTTGTTAAAACATGCCCTCTCAAGAATGAATGAACATCTCTACTTGTGCTATCTCCCTCCATAACCCTCCACAGCCTGTTGCCTGCTCTCATTATATCTGGTCCTCTCATTTTAATTGCACCCACTGTACAATAAGGACCTTCCAAATTGGTTTTCCTGCAGAGCAGAACGTGTAGTCACTCACAAATGACAGAGAAAAACGTGCAAACATTAAACATTTTTAAAATGAGTAGGCATCCAAAATAATTCTTCAGAGAATGACTGGCTACCAACTGTATCCTGTCACTGTTCAAGTTAATAAAACAAATTTCTTGACAGGTGTTAGAAAATTTTTAGCCAAGTTACAAGGGTGTCACTACAGCTAATGTTATTAAAAGCTTTGATTAGTTACAAGAACAGACCCATAGTTCTAAATCAAAGCTGCTCACTGAAGCTGCGGAGATAACTGATATTCACAATCAGAAAAACAGTCTTTAACTCCAAGAGAACTCTACATAAGGAAGAGGATACATAGATTAGAAATTAAGATAATATGCATGACTTTTTACATGTTTCTAGGTCCATCTTCAGCTGTGACCCCATCTGAGCAGAGACCTTTGGTGTACGCTCAGGCTGCAAAGAGATGGCAGGATTGCTGCTCACCCAGGTGACAGCAGCTGGTGTGAGCATGCAGCCCTGCCTCATTGCACTTGGGGCATAAATCACATCTGCTTTAATGCATTTACTCTGGACGAGGAGCTGCATTTTCTGGGTGCTGTGGCAGCAGAAATAACACAGCACATAAAGACAGAAAACAATAACAATAAAGAAATTCATATGAAATAGGCACCTCCTGAACTTCTGGCAGCGCAGAGGACACTGCACAGCATTTAGATGAGGCTGATTCTCGCTGCTGTATTTATGAGTGAACATTATTTCTTCTTTTGCAGACATTTGCATTTCACCCCTTGGAGAACCTCCTTGAAACACAGAAACACAGTTCCCCACCCTTCCTAGGAACAGCCCCTGCTGTGAATGTGCACAGTGGCTAAAAACTCAAACCAGCTATGGGGCATGCCCTGGCCCAAGGCTGGTGCTCAAGGGGATTATCCTTGCTCAGCTGCTGATCCATCCTTCCCTGCCACACAGCCTGCACTTTGGAGCAAAGAAAGTAAACCCATAAACAAAGAAACAAACCCATAAGGAAGAAGGAGTTATACTGGCTTGTATTGTCAGAAATGTGAGTCCTCCTGTGGAGCTGACAATCCCTCAAAGACACATTTCCCAGAGCACAGCCACTGTGACCCTCCTAGGGGAGAGCTGCAAGACAGGACTCCATCTGAGTCTGGGAAAGGGCAACAGAGCTGGGCAAGAGTGTGGAGCACAAGTCCTGTGAGGAGCAGCTGAGGAAGTTGGGTTGCTTAGCCTGGAGAAAAGGAGGCTCAGCTTTATCACTCCCTTGAACTCCCTGAGAGGAGGGTGTAGCCAGGCTCTGCTCCTGGCTAACCAGCCACAGGATGAGTGGACATGGCCTCAAGCTGTGCCAGGGAAGGTTTAGGCTGGATATGAAGAAGAATTTGTTCACAGAAATTCCAGACTTTGGAACAGGCTATCCAGGGAGGTGGTGGAGTGACCATCCCTGGAAGTGTTTAAGGAAAGCCTGGATGTGGCACTCAGTGCCATGGTCTGGTTGACAAGGCGGTGATCAGACTTGACGGTCTCAGAGGTCTTTTCCAACCTAATTGATTCTGTCATTCTGTGATCTAAAGCTCATTGGAAGTTACAACCCATGTGCTGGGTCAATGAACTATACAGCCCTACAACAGCTGAGGGATGAATTTGGCCTGAGTTAATTTTATAAGCCATTTTTAGAGTAAATAAGTTTCATTAAACCTCATGCAAAAAGCATTCAACCAAAGGCAAATTCAAAATCACTGTACTTGCTTATCCTCAATTACATTATTCCCTTCTTTCTGTAAAGATGCATTGCTCTAAAATACAGAAGGATAAACATGATGATGTTACAAATATTAATGTGTAGTGAGTGATATAATTAGTTACTTCTCAGTAAAAGTGAAAAGATCAGGAAAATCACATTGTTCAGTTGGCAGGTGGAAACTACTGCTTCCTTTTACATCTCTGAAAAATTACAGCAGGTAGCACAGCTTCCTAAACCCATTTGCCTTGATTCAAAGAGACAGATTAAATAATTAACCAGAATTAGAAATAACACCTAATATGAGCAGAATAAAGAACTACAGGTGTTCACTGCAGGCTATGTCTGCTCTGATTTTAACATGCCCATGATATCCAAAACCCAAATTCACATGTGAGAGTGCACATAGTGTATCTTGGGGAAATTTTCCAGGACACATATCTGACAGATCAAAGAATCCTCTGTTATTCCTTGCACATTTCTGAAAAATGCTCAGCAAGTCCTCCAGGTCTAATCTTTGTTTAGACGAATAAAGAGCTCAATTAACTTCTAAAGCAAATTTTTGAATTATTTTTGGAATCATTCTTAGTAGACTCAGGTATGTCTTGTATGCCAGATCCTCCAACCAGAGCACAAGGTAAAGGTAATATCATCCTCCTGCTCCTATTCTTACTTTTTCCTGCCTTAATTTCAGCAAGGCCTCAGGGCCAGACCAGGTGCTCAGACAAGGTTTACAAGCCCCTCACAACAGTGAGGAGAGGTAGCAACACCTTTCTGCTGTGAGCCTCAGACCTCTTTTGACTGTTGTAGAAATAAATTTTCTCTGCTGTCTTAATTCTTTGTCCCTCTGTAGAGGCCTCCTACAGAGATGGCAACATGTCCTCCTGGAGATGGTAGCTTTGTCCTGTGGACATCCCCTCCTGAAATAAATTCAGTGAACAACTGTGACATGGTGATGACTTCTCTAGTCACACAATGCTAAATGTAAATTGATATCTTACAACAAGACTGACAAAGGAGACCAATAATTTAGAAGAATTCAAAGCCACATACCAAAGGCAAAAGGAAAACAATGTATTTAAGTAGTTGGTCATGCTGAAATCCAGGTTATGCACTCTGTCTTCATGTCCAGTGTTACACAATCTTAAAACTGAAAAAAAAGAAAAGCGGCTAGGAGCAGCCACATTTGGAATAAAATTGATTCTGTTGTTCTTCCATCCAGTGTACAGAATCAGTACAATCAAACAATCAGCTGTAAGTCCAGAAAAAATTTAAAGCCATCAGTATAATAAGATGATTTCAGCAGATCACTCAAATAACAGCTCATGAAATTAGCAGAACAAAGAAATATTTGTGCAGGACATTTACCCTCAAAACCTCTCCCATGACTCCCTCCTCCCCATCTCTCTTTTTTCTTTTTAAGGCTAATAAGAGCAATACTCCCAGTAAAAAATACTTCTTGTGTCACATTTTATGGAAGTCCAATTTCAGAAGCCACTCTTCTCTTAAAGTAACTTGAAATGCCTGAAATTGAGGCTGTTCCTTGGCCACAAGAGCAGAAAGGCATTTTCAGATTCATTATTTATAATGTCTGTGTGTATGTGTGATATGATATATATATGAGTTTGTAGCAGCAGGGCTAGTGCTTGCCAAATGCAGTCATATTTACATCTCCTCTGCTTGATTACAATGAAAAATTTATTGCATCTTACTTCACAGAGGAGTTCTAACTGCCTGGATTTGTCAAAACTATGTATACTTTAATAAGTGAAACTCAATCACATCCAAATCACAAATGGACAAATGTAAAAGATAAATGTAAACCTCATCAAATAGAGTCACTCTTTGCCCATTTGACAATATGCTCAATGCCAACAGGTGGTGAGGGATGGTAACATGATTCATATCTTGGCACCTCCTCTCTTCCAAACCCTAGAAAAGAGCCCAAGTGATGCTCACCCTATGCAGACACCAGCACTGAGGCAGAGAAAAATCAACTTTTTTCACCCCTGCCTCAGTTCTTCCATCTGAAACATGGGACAAAAAAGATTGTCTTGTATGGAGTCCAGTAGAAATGGAAACTTGTACTGGTTTTAGTTGGGGCAGAGTTAATTTTCTTCAGAGTATTGTACATGGGGCTGTATTTTGGACTTGTGTTAGAAACAGCATTGATGACACATTATTGCTGGGCAGGGCTTACACACGGTCAAGGTCTTTTCTGCTCCTCACCCCACCCCACCAACGAGGAGTCTGGGGCTGCACAAGGAGTTGGGAGGGAACACAACCAGGACAGCTGACCCCAGCTGACCCAAGCGATATCCCAGTCCATACAGAGTAATGTGCAGTCCATAAATCTGGGGGAAGAAGGAAGAATGGGGGAACATTTGGAATGATGGTGCTTGTCTTTCCAAGTCACTGTTCCACGTGATGGAGCCCTGTTCTCTGGGGAATGGCTGCACACCTGTCCATGGGAAGCAGTGAATGAATTCCTTGTTTTGTTTCGCTTGTGCATGCAGTTTTTGCTTCACCCATTGAACTGTCTTTACCTCAACTTGAGAGTTTTCTCACTATTTCTCTTCTAATTCCCCTCTCCATTCCACTGGAGCAAGATGAGCCACATGGAGCTGGGTTGTCAGAGGAGTTAAACCATGACAGTCCCTTCTCATGCCCAACAGGGGCTCAAAGAGTTCAAGATAACAACAGATTTGATTCAAACATGCAAGATCGAATTTATAGCTGTTACTGCTGATCAGCTATTAATTGGCAGACTCCTGTGCTTGCCATGGGGCTTGCTTCCCTCGCTGGATATTTGAGTCTGGTGCTCGTTAGTGAATGCTTTTTGCTTTGACTGTGTGCTGTCCCACCGTGTGGCTTATTATCTTACTCTGCTGTGCCCGGGAACATTCTGATAACAGCAACAGCAATGCAACCAGGCTGGCAGATGGCTGGGGCATCACTGCTGCTTCTGTGCTGCTCTGCTGGACAGGCTGGGACCCTGTGATAGGGGCTGAGACCCCAATCCAATGTGAACTCCAGTCAACGTGACCTGAGGGTGAGCACACACGGGAGCAGGACGCCCTGAAATGTTCGTAGCCAGGAATGTGTCCACAGCAGAGCAGGTCCAGCTCAGTTATGTCAGTGCCATGGCTGTGGCCATGGAGAACAGGTGCACATCAAGGTGACTGTGGNTTCCCATATCTTTTCCTGAGAGCCCCTTAATTTCAATATTATAATCATTCAGAGGGAGGGGGTTTATATTTCCCATTTCAAGAAAAGCTCCTGCCTTCCTCAGCAGACACCTGTCTGTTCAAACCAAGACAAGGTACACCCCTGGGAGAGGCTGTGGCTCATAGATAAGGCTCCACGTGGGGCAGATACAGCCTCAGGGACATCAGTGTGTGGATAAGGGCAAGCCAGAGCAGGAGCAAAGGGAAGAGTTCATTACAATGTCAAACCCTGGCCCAAAGGCACCAGGGTTGGAGGTTGCAATGGAAATACCTTTAAATTGTTGTAAGCCATGATTTGAGTTGTTAAATGGATTACTGTAGCCTTGGAGAAGCCTCACAAGAAGCAACCTGACCTGAGCTGGGTTTGGTGCCCAAAAGTTTCACACAACACACCATCTCTCCTGTCCCAAGTGAACACCATGCCAGATGGAGACCAAAGTCAGGAACCAAATGAACTCAACAGACATTTGATGGACATTTTGTACACATTTTATGGGAATTCTATGGACATTCTACAGGGGTGGTCTGTAGACTAGAGAAATGACACTTGTGTTTTATGGTTAAAGAGATTGAATTGGATAGGGTGGTGCCTGAGCATGATGTAAATGGTATGGAATAAGGCAGGGGGAATCTGCTGTTCCTCTTCTGGAAAGTGGTGAATGAATTCCTTCTCTGGCTTTGCTCACATGCTCAGCTTTATTTTACCTATGGAACTGTCTTTAGCTCAATCCACAAATTTTCCTGCTTTTACTCTTTCAAATTGTCTCCCCCATCCTGTTACAGGGCGTGAGAGAATGGCTGCGTGGGAATCAGTTGCCAGCAGGATTAAATGACAACAAAACTATTATTACTCTTCACTCTCTCCAAGTACTTTCTCCTTCTCATCATTCATCTTCATCATTTACCCAGTTTTGGACTGAGTGCTTTTGTTAAAGGGTTGATTATAGGATAATTTGAAACAAGTACATTAATCTCACATTATGCCTAATTGCATTAGCTTCAGATGTGTCCTCTAAGTATGATTTACATTTTGAAAGATGTCTAAGACTCTTTTCTATCATCTCCTTTAATGAGACCCAATCTCAGAGGCCTTTTTCTCTTTCTGACTTCTTCATTCTCCGTGAATTTTCTTTCTCTTGGAGATACTGAATTTCTATGAAACCTGAGCATCTTTGACATTGACAATAGGATGGCACTAAATCAATAAAACACTAAATAAAATAATCATAATTAATAGTACTTTCATTTCCTATATTTTTTTCCTTAAATCTAAAAGTGTTTTGCAAAAGAGGGCAAATATTATTACATTTAAGTGACGAAAAAACCAGAGGCAGAGATGGACCAAACATCCCATATTAAATCCCAGATATTGTAGGGACAGTGAGTCCCATTAGGAGAGAAAAGAAGTTCCTGCCTGAGATGGTGGGGCTGCTCAATAAAAATAGTAATAGACACCAACTTCTTCTTTTTAGCCTTTAACTTTCCATCACATTACTTCTTTAAGTCATTCAATAACTGTTAATAGGTGACAGACTCATCAAACCATTCAAATTATGTAACTTCCAAACCTGCGAGATTAAAGTATTGTTCTTCCCACAACGCCATTACTTTCAGTAACTACTTCCAAACCAGCTGCCTATGGGGGAGCAATTGAGGAGTCAATTCAGTCAAACAACTCTTCCAGTACACTCCTTCAGAAGTATTAAAGCCAGCAAGGCCTATTGGGAGACCATTTTCTGATTTGTGAGCTCCTGGCTGGATTTATCACAGCGTTCAGAGAAATTCACAGATAGTATTCAGAACATATCAGGTCTTAAACATTTTCCAGCAAAAGGCCAAAAGGAGAAAACATTCACATTATGGCACAGAAATTCCAAATCTCATCGTCACTGGATACACTGGGGTTCCTCCACGCCCTGTGTGGATGGCACGAGTGACAAAGTGGGATTGATAACTGGGAATGCCACCGGCATCCACAGAAGGCAACACGACACCGAAGAAGCACGAGGGAGATGCTGACAGCTCCAAAAGGAACAGCTCTATTTCACAACCCTTATCTCACTGTAATTAATTTTGAAGCGAGCTATCTTTCCCTGTGACACTTCCGCCTGGAGCCTACCAAAGAAAGATGTAAAATAAACTCTCCCGGGTCAAATTCCTCATGGCACGTGGTTTGATTGCATAGGAAAGATGCCCTGGTCTGCCTGGCTCAAGTTGTTTGAGCTGCTCAACAATTTTTCTTTCTAGATGCTGCCAAATCAACATAAACCCAAATGTGATCATTTTACTCAAAATTTGTAAACAAACTAATAGCAAAGCAAACTGTACTCATAGAGTGTCCTCCAACCCTGCTATAACACCAAATTCCACCTAGGTTTCGGCATCAGTCTGCTTTAGAAATTAGTTTGAGTTAGCTTGTATGATGTTGAAAAATTTGGAAGGAAAAATCCAAAGTCCCACTGCAAGTCTTAGACCATGTTCACCATGTTACTAACCATATTTCTGCCAATTTCTGATAACTTTCCATTGAGCTGACTGGGTATGTCAGACTTTCCAGGGCCATGACTCCCATGAGTCGCCTGTTGAACATGAAAATGAGCATCTACCTATTATTTATGTATGGAAAATTACATTCCCTGCCTGTCTCCATGAGGCATGGTATAATCCCTGGCAGCAATCAGACTTTTTCAGGAGCTCCAAAATGTCTTAAGGGCAATAAAGGTCACATTTCATTTATATTTTTTTCTCTTTCTTTAGATTATGTAAGAACAACTATTTCAAAGCATGCAATACTAAAAGTCAGTGGAGGGAAGATAAAAACAGGAAGGGAGATAACAGCACAACTCAGAACTCTCACATGCTGCATGAGATATGCACAAAGCCCTGTGCCACCACAGCCCATCCTCCAAAGCAAGGCCCCATTAAAGATCTGGGAGCCCCAAACTGGACCCACCCCATGCTACCAAATTTCCTCAGAAAATTCAGGTGGTCAGTCTAATCCTGGTCTTCCTTTCACACTCATGGACAGGCAGAAACACAGGGCAGGAGAATCAATCAATGAATATTCATGGCTTAATGAACACCAACATATATCTGTTAACAATGACAAAAACATGATGAAAACATTAAGAATGTCTGCAGAAGCTGAGACAAAGGTGTCTCCTTTTCTTTCCTTTCCTAACAAGCAGTAGCTTGTCTGGGACTGTACAGGTTTACAGGCAGAAAAGCACCAATCTAGATACAGAAAAAAGTCAAGATCAGTTTCAAGTGCAGCATGTGCAGACAGTCTGTGTGTGAGCTTCATTTGGCCACGGAGAAGCAAGAAAATCCAGTGTCAGCCTGGCAGCTGATGACCCTCTTTATTTTCCACTACCCTACAGAACACAGAAGTGCAAGAATGAACATTCAGCTTCCTCAACTCGTTATCTTAAACAGTCTGTGCTGTGTCAGAATCAGCAGAGCACTCAGGGCTCATGCAGCCAAGCCCCCAGAAATACCAGGCAAATCAGACACAAGGGACATAAGGGGCAATGCATTATTTTCTGCAGATTAATGAGCACAGAGGGAAAACCAGTACACTTTACACCCTCTTTCTCCTATTCCCTTGGAAGAACTATGGACCAGAGAATTCATATTTACATCCAGTAAATAAATGAGAAGCCAATGTGTTCTTAGGCAATCTGTAGTATGAAATAGCTTTCCTGGACAACTTGCAGGCCTTATCAGTTTGGAAGAACTGTTTGATACACTTGGGACACGTGTTCCAGCTGAAGTGTGCCATGGGACACTGATAATGCACTCTGTCCCAATGTGCAAAACATTCTTCCTACCTCTGACACTCCACCAATGACATCCCCTCAATGACAGATATTTGTCCAGTTGCCCTGGTTTAAAAAAAGTCCCATCTTTCAACACATCTCTTTGGTAAATACACTGGGAAAACTAAATTATCAACATCAACACTGTTCACTTAGGAAAAAAAAATCCCACCAATAATAAGCATGTAAACTTCTGTAGCCTAACAATAATTTCAGAAAAAGTCATGGTAAGAGATTGGCCAGGAGATTTAAAATCACAACCTAGTTCTGATTCACTCTTGTTTTGCTGAATGGTTCTGGACCTTCTGAGTGTTTCCCCATCTGAAGACCATAAATAAATAAAGGTACTCTCATGGATCCCTTGGAGATCATAGTATGAAAAGAACTGGGTAAGAGCTATTACTTTTTTGCATTGAACTTTCCTGTTTTGCTTGATCTGAATTATCTTTCATTCACAAGTCATTTTGTAGTGTGACCTGGTGGAGGGCACTGAGACTGCCTGCAGGATACTGCCCAAAAGCATGAGATCAGGCTGTAAAAAAAATCAGATTCTAAGGGGATAGGAGTACAACAGAGCTGCACTTCATTAATAAAAAACCACTGACTTGTAGCCGAGAAAATCTGCTGGAAATGATCACAGTACTACCAGGAAAGTTATATTCAGTGTGAACTGTTTTCCCCCCTTTTCAAAAATGAATGAGACTGCACGACCATCTCTTCTTACTGGGAACTGGTGCACGCTCAACACTCAAGAAAAACTCACCTGGAGGTTTAAATCACCATGTTTGGAAGGAAAGGATGGTCTTGTGGTTAGAAGACTGAATTCAAGAGACCTGGCTCCACATCCCATTGGGTTACAGGTCTGCCCTTGGTCTGGCACTCAGAGTTCTTTGGGACACAGATTCTCCTTTCATTTTTATTTGCAGCAATGGGCTTTAATTTCATGTGGCTCTCCATGCACAACTTTAATTTGAGTTAAATTTGCAGGCAGTACACACAAATAAATCTATGTGAACCCTAACACTCTTGAAGAATATTTCAAACTCCTATGTTTCCATTATGTACATCAAAATGCCAAGCACAAATTTCTCTATTTCCGACATCCTTGGAAAGATGAAGAGCAATAGTAAGATATTGAATAATATGCTTCATATTCCTGTTATTAAAAATAATTAAATATAGGGTTCTCCAAGAAAGGAAATGAGTGTAATATGAAATTAATCAGTGAACCTTCTGAAGTAAATGGATGGGTTATTAGAGAACAGCACTAAAGCAGGCTTAAGAGTATTTTCCACAAACCTTTATATAAAAAAAAATTCATAGTTCTTGATAAAATTACATCTTCTCTACATTTTTACAACATATAAAGAAGAGAAGAAAAGCTAGACTTTTGTTAAACATTTCTGAGAAAAATTCATATCAGTTTTAATTTTCAATTAAAACCCACCAAAAAAAATGAGGCCTATAAAATATTCACACAGTTTTCCACCCTAAAGGGCTTATGCCATGGCAACAAAATTACCCTTCATATAAGCCAAATAAAATCAATAGATTTGCAGAAAAACTTGTCTTCAGCTTCCTAGAAAGCTTCTGTTTGCCAAAGAAAACTGATTTCCCTAAATGTTGTTGAACAGCTTCTGCCCTGGGAGTGCACTGGTTTTGCTCAACACAGTGACAGATGCCCATTTCTCTGACTGGCACTCCTGCCCCTCACATGGTCCAGCACATTCCCAGCAGCCTCCCCACATCATTTTCCATCCAGGATGCTACACCCAGGCTGATGGGAAACCAAACTTTGCAGAAACACATCACTGCTAAACTCTTTCCCTTGATGTGGTGGTCAAAAGGGAGATTCTCCACACAAGACAGATGTTCAGGCTGTCTGCAGACATCCAGGCAAGCCAAGGGGGACCTGAGTCTTGCCTTGAGGTGATTGCTGCACAAAGAGACACATCTGCATATGTGCAGATAGATACAGGCTGTGTGAGGAGCTGCAGGCAGGCTCAGTGACCAGCACAATGGGGCCAGGATAGTCACTACAAGGACATTTCAGGAGCATCTGAACCAACCCTGATCCCACCACTGTGGCTCCAGGGCAACCTGGAAGCTTGCACTGGCTCAGATGATGCACTCAATTTGGTAGTCAGGTACTGTGAATCCATCTCTGCTCCTGACTGCTCTTTCCAGAAAGCACAAACCCCAAAGATACTGGAAGCAATCAGGCTCAAAATGTGCCAGCAGCTGAACCAAGGGAAACTCCACGGCACTCCATTAGCCAAATACACACTTAAAAGGGAGGTTTTTGTCTGAAGTCAAACATTTTTTCAGGTCCCAGCTGCTAGGGGCTGAGCCAACACTTCAAAATGTATCTGGAAAAATGGGAGTTTCAAAGAGCAGCCCCAATCAGGAATCAGAGCACAGAGCTCTCCTAGGTCCTGGTCAGGTCTCAGCTGCCTCAGCCAAGAACTGCCTCACTCCCAGAGCCCAGGCACCCTCCATTGCAAGGCAAGTGGAATAAAACATACATGGCAAGAAAGGGAAATAAACTGCTGTGACAGTACATTCCAACAGCTAGCATTGTCTCATGTTTTCCAGTATCAGTTTATATAAATACAGACTGTATACCTATATGGATTTATAGATTTGTATAATACATGCTATATTTCAGAACATTCATTATCAGCAAAGCACTTCTATAAAATACTATATGGAAGAAAAATAAAATCATTTCAAAAGAATACAGAACCACCTAGATGTATAAAGCTCATGACTTCAGCCCTTGTGGCTGGGCCCATCTGGGACAGGTGGATGGCAAGAGATTTTCATCAGAGGTGAACCTGGTCCTCTGTGTAGTACAAAAACCTCCAGCACTCACTCCTCTCTCTGTCCTGGTACCTTGGGTGCTCTGATGTGTGAGGTTTCGTTCTGTTTGGCTACTCCAGACTCATTTCCTACCCAGTCTGTTCCAGAGCTCACTTCTCACAGAAAATGTCTGGATTGAAAGTGGCTCCTTGAACAATCCCAGCCCAAGGAGCTCCTCTCCTTTTCTCTCTCTGACCCTGAAGAAGGGAAAGCTGGCACTGCTGGCACTCTGCACCCAGACAAGATCTGGCACAGCAATAAACTCTGCAGCCACAGAGCTTTCTCTGGGTGACAAGATCTGAATGTCAGACAGGAGCAAGTCAGTCTCAAGGATAACAGCCATAGGCTCCCACACCATTCCTGAATTACAGTGCCTTGCTGGGAGAGACAGGAGGAACACACACATAGGTGCAAGTGGACAGTGTAAAACTGCTAATACTCAGGAGTAGAGTCTGCTCTCTGCAGCAGCTGCAAATGAGGGAATGAGGGCACCTCACCACTGTGAAATAGCAGGACTGAGGCTTAGCCTCTCTTAAGGCTCAAGAGAGATGTATTTTTTCCACACCATCTTGCTGGGCTGCTGCTTCAGGACAGGAAGCAAGAAGAAATTCTCAATTAATTGAATATGGAAGAAGCTTGAAATCCTAAGCCTTAAAAGCTCAAAAGTCAACCACTGAACAGAGAGAATCCAAACAGTATTTATTTGCCCAAACTCTTGATTTTAAATTTTCTGATGAGTGCTCTGTGGACTAAAATTCATGATTTTTTTTTTTTAACTTACTATACAGAGAATCCTTAAAGGAGAAAGGGAGAGCTCCAAAGTTTGCACTCATTGACACTTTGCAGTGCAGCTGCACACACAGAATATGCATGAGAAGAGACATTTAGAGGTGATTCTTACCCAGCATTCAAATCTCTTTTTAAAAGAACACAGAAAGACTCTTTCCTGGGACACTTTACCTGGAAAAGATTCAATTTTTCTGGCATCAGCATGAAAAAAAATGCAAACCCTCAAAGCAGTCCATGCTGCAGCTCTCTGTAGGGCTGGCATGTACAGTTCTGCAATTTTGAAATTCTGCATTTAAAAATTGCTGTTCACCCCAAAACACTCCCTGCACTACAGCCCTTACTGCTTAAAGTGCAACACAGAACAGTGATGACTAAGTAGCAGAGACCCCAGAAACTTGGTCTAACCTCTTTTACCACCTGAAGTGTCATTTTAATCTACCTTCCATGGGAAAAAGCTTAGACACCTTTGCTCAGCCACTGGCATGCCTAGAGGAGCCAAGACCAAACCAAGTCCCCTGACCTGTGCAATGAAACATTGAGATTCACACAGGAGATGGCCTTGGATAAGGCTTATGAGGGGCTGCAGAAGATTGGACATGGATTAAGCACGTGTTCAGATGGAAGAGGCTGCCCAGTGCCCACAAAGGCAGTGCTACAGGGTAGCAGAACTCTTCATCCTTCTTTTGGAGATGGAGTCCAAAACTCCATTTGGAGGTGGAGCCCACCTAGCAACTCGGGAGAAGGAATTGATGCTGCTCACAGTCCCTGATCTGCAGATCACCTATTTTTTGTTTGATTTTTGAACCCTGTGAGTGTCTCATGCAAAATGCATAACCACATTTGGTCTTGCTCATTATACTTGGCTCATTATTTATGGGTGGACTTTGTCTTTCCTCTCATCAATAACCACTCACAGCATGAGCAGCTATGGGTTAAATCAATGCCACTCACATCAGCAGCCCCACTGAAGGTGGATTCAGCTGACAGGCAGCCAAGCAGGGCTGGGAGCTTGTTTCTGCTCAGGTGCTTCATGAGGTACCACAAGCACTACAGAAAGAAATTGGTAATTACAAAATGTGGCAGGTCCTGGGACGTGGGGTGGTGGAAGGGAGGCTGGGACACCCACATTTTCATTTGCTTTTCCTATTCAGTTACTCTGTGACTTAGCATTTGTTTTTCCATGTCCTGTCTATTTAGATGACAAACTCTGCAGGGTGGGGACTGTCTCTTACTATGAAGCTGAAGCAAGAAAGAAAAGTAAATAAAACAGGATTCCAGGATGAAAAATAAAAACAAAGCAGATGACACCCTCAGCAAGACTCTGCTCAGCTGCTGATGACTGACAGCATCACAAGATGAGCTGGCAAGTTAAGAACATGGTTTTTACTCTTTAAAGTCCCACATTTCTGTGTCAACAGTGTTTTCTAAACAACTGACACTACTGATTCCCCACAGGAACATAAAAACTGCAAGATGAAAATAATCTGCCCATGCATATGCTATGGATCTTTTATTCTTCTTTTCCTCCTCCTTCTCTGTTCAAATATTTGTTCATCAGACTTCAGCACCAAGAACTGGAAGCATGCCATCCTGCCCTTCTAATATTTTATAAAATACTGCATTTATCTGCAATTATATTCACCCAATAAAAACAATGCTGCTTCAAAAAATCTTCCTCTAGTGAAATTTCATGTATTCTGGCTAGTTGTTTACTGCAGAATTTTTGTAATAAATTATTCTCACTTGCAGCCTGACCTTTGCAATTTTCATAATACAATAAAAAGTATACTCCTTCTGCAGATGTACATCCACAATCTGCTCATCTTCTCTTTCCTCTGTGTTTTGCAGCAAACAGATGTCAGTGAGGACAGCTGCTGTACAAGCTCCTCAATACACTGATCTGGTGTCTTGAATGGTGACACCTGAGCCTCAGATCCCAGGGTAATCTTTTATACTTCTTTACAGAAAACACATTTTTCATTTTGGACTGAACACCAACAAGATATCTACAGTGCAAGCTTCGATCTAAAGATGTCTCCTGATCTACCATTAGTTCCCTATTAAAGATTCAGGCTCACTAAAAAGTGTAAATCCCAGAATATTAAAGATGCTTTTTGCAGCCCACCAATCATTGAGGCTTTGTGTACCACTCCATGGACCATCCAAACTGGAAATGCAAAGCAGTCTTATAATTTCCAGATAGAAATGGGAAGAGAAGGGGAGAGGAGGGAAGGACAGAGAACTACAGCAGTAGCAAGATACCTGCATTTCACATTTTGTAAAGTGGTGACTGCAACATTTCCATGTTGTCCCTAATTTCCTTACTTCCAAGTTTCCCTCATTTCTGTCTCAAATTTAAATAATAATCAACTTTTGAAAGTATACATTTCTAGCACTACTTATTTTTTCCACTTTCAGCATCCAATTCTTCTTCTTGGACCTTCCTACATGGGAGCTGTGTCTGCCTCTAGAAAAATGCATTTCTAATTGAGTCTCTTTGTCCCTAAAAGCTTGCCTTGGCATTAAGAAAATCCACATCTAAGCTATGAAAACCAAACAGGATAAAATATGGACTCAGCTATATGGACTCTGTAGGGAATGTGTTTCTAGCCCAAGAAGAGACAAAAGGGTTAATCATGGCTCAAATCACATTACTGACATAAATGTTCTCATCTGGGCTCTCCTAGAGCACTTTCCTATGGATCTCAAACTATTTTGTAACAAAAAGATATGTTTTAGATTCTCAGAAAACTCAAATCACTCAACTGAGGACATATAAGATCAGTTCTGGGAAGAGAATTCAAGGTTTACCAATGTTTCCTTAGGTCACACTGTCTTCCAAAAAGCACAGTGACCCCTCAAAACCAAATTAATAAGCTGCATCATTACTTTGTTCCATGTTCGTTATTTCTGGTAAAGGAAAGGGCATTTTTCAGGGAAATCTTGGGGTTAATTTGTCACATGCATCTTCCATGTCATGTTTGTTTTGGCAAACGATCAGTGAGCTCATTAATTTCTATATCTAACTTAGTTTAAAGCACTATAAAAGAGAGTACTATAAAACAGAAACAACCAGACACTCATGCCAAAAAGTAAACATTAAAGAGAATGAGACTATAAATGGTCCCTCTTAAAATTGATTCAGATACAACATAAAGCAAAAGGCCATCTTAAAACTAAATGCTCCTAAAATAAACAATGAAGATCTTACCCCCTGCTTCGAGTAAGTATTTAAGCTAATGAGAGCTAGGAAATCAATGAGTAGATATTGAATTGCTATCCAGCCAGGCTTCAGACAGATTCTGGTAAACAAACACAAATCTAAAAATAAAAGTGATGGGGAAATCTTTTTTTCAGGAAATTGCACATTTGTAAGCAGAGGGGTGGGGGAGTGGGTGGAAGGAGATACTGTAAAAGACAAGTGATGAGGAAGAGATCACACTTGAGATTTTTCCATCTATTGGAAAGATGCTTAGATCAGTATCCAGTTTAATAACTGAGACACATCACTGTCCATGCTGGGTCTGTGGGCTTACATGCCTTTGGATCACATCTGCACGCTCATCTCCAGCTGGTATTTAGGATTCCAGAGAGGGGAACACAATCTCAAGAAGAGCCAATGTGGATGCAACTTCCCGTGAGAGAAAAGTCCTAAATATCACTAATGCTTCTTGCTCTGAGACCTGCTTCAAATTTCCTTTTGCTTTATTTTGTGTAACTGGCAGTTCCACTGAGAAGCTTTGCTGTTTTAGAGAGCAGCCTGCATATATGGTATTACAGGAGAAAATCTAGATTTTGTAGCAACACCTACTATCACTACTCTCAGTGCTGCAAAATTTTTTCACTAAGCTGAGAGTTTAGACACCCCACAGTCGTGCCACACATTCATAAATTCACTTTTGCCAAAATAAAATGCTGTTCTCCTGGGCATGTAGCCATATTTCTCCAACGGAGCAAAATGATTACGACTGGAGTTTCCATATATTGTTTTATGCAATACTCATCTGTGTGCTTTTGGTACTCTCAAAGACACAGGACAGATGATCCCACTGGAAAGTTGCAGTCACCTTCTTCCCCTCCAAACTGCAGGGTATGCAGGAGGCTTACTGCTCCCAGCCCTGCTTCTTTGCCCAGCTTTGTACAGAGCTCAGTGGCAACACAATGACATCGAAAAGAGCACAGCCACAGCATGAAATTTTCATTTAGCTTGGAAAGAGATGAGATCTGATAAATCCACAGCAATGATTCCCATGCTTTTTATTCACATCCTGGGAAAATCATACATGCAATGGTCCATCTCCAATAAAGACTTTTTGCAGTAGGCCCAGGGCATGAACTGGATTATGTGCTTGATGTGGAGCCAGTGCAGAGGGCAGGAGCAGAAGCAAAATATTCACAGGCTCCCATTGCTAAGTTGGAAACCTGCTGGCCAATATTGCTAGTGCACACATTTCCCTTTTCAGTGAAAAACATGAAAAGAAGTGTCCTGAATCTGCTAAATTACTTTTCATTGTGAATTTTGACTGATGCTCCAAACTGCAAACATAATTTACAGCAGAATATCAGGTTTTACCACTTCTGAGAGGACATGACTTAGCTCACCACAGGCACAACCAAGTGCACCATCATGGATGAGCATGGTTCACCCTGGCACTGCTACCAGAGAACAGGAAAGAACCACCAGACCATTTTTTTTCAGCTACCAAAGTAGAGCTGCACTTAAAGCCCCAGTTTCCACACCAGCACTTCAGAGGGCATCAGCTGGGCTAGCACAACCTCTTCTGTGCCCTTCATATTCTCCTCTGAACAGAAGAAACGTCTTCTCTATGTTTTATTTGATGGCGGAGATCAACTGCACTTTTACATTCTTCTGTCTGCAAACCCATTGACTGCTGCCAGACATGCAGCAGTCTTTAACAAACTACTATTCTGCAGGCAATTTCAGAGAATCAGATAGAGAACAAAGAGGCTACCAAACCAACCATAAAAATTCAGATGGAGAAAACATTATAATGAATAATATTAGAATGGCTCTACATTCAGAATTGGTGAAGCCTCACCCTATAAAAAGTCCATTACTGTGTGCTTTTTTCTGAGATGTGAGGCATGCAGTGTAACCCTTTCCATGACAGAATAAACAACATAGTTTTCATAAAATATCTGCTTCAAAACTGAGCATTTCTACATAGAATACTTTCTTGA
The DNA here is from genome assembly GCA_013400635.1 of Hypocryptadius cinnamomeus. Lineage (NCBI taxonomy): Eukaryota > Metazoa > Chordata > Aves > Passeriformes > Zosteropidae > Hypocryptadius > Hypocryptadius cinnamomeus. Next base: position 5,077 of record VYZP01031404.1, on the reverse strand, counting down.
CAATTGAAAAAGAGTGTTCTTATGTTTTTAAGACAGCTATATTCTGTTGCTGACAAGTTACATAGACCTTGAAACAGTAGTGGTGGATTTTATCTTTTTTTTCAAATAAAAAGGGTGATCCTGTTTAAGCAGACATTTATTTTGCTCATGTGTGAGAAGAACAGATGATTACACAACACCTAACTGCAGAGTAACGTATTTTAGAAAAAGGAATCAGGTGGTTTTACAAGGAGATAGTGTTGACTGATTTAGAAGTTCCTCAACAGCCCACTTAGTGCTCTTGCAGACAGACACTGGAAATGCAATGAGCTGATGCTGATATTGCAAAGTTTTACTTCCAGCTGTGCTTTTTAATAGAGCTGTATGTAATTTAATTGTACGAGCTCAAATATACCCCTCATTGCACTGTTTCCCAAAAAGATATCAGAGAAATTGTGAGAGAACCAGGAAAGCCACCAAGGAACATAAAACTAACTTAAACCTTGGCTGACAGTCCAAAGGAGGTCCAACCCTCCATCCATCCCTACAGCTGGACAATTTACCTGTCACAGTGCTCACATGGGCACTGCCAGCAATCTTAACCTGCTACAGAAGCAGCTTCAGCCCCCCAAACAGCCAGGCACAGTATTCCTTTAAAAAAAGTGTCAAGGAGACTAAATAGAAGATATTATAAAGAAAAGAAAAAGATAACAGGATGGATTATTTTCAGGGCAGGAGCCCAGTTTGGTTGCCTGATTTTTGTTTTGGCAGCTGCACACCCCGGGGATGCCTATTCAGGGACAGATTTTACTTAAAGCTTCAGCAATGTTGTGTATAGAAGAAGCAGGAACAAAAACATGTCTCATGGACACGTACATTTTTAGAAACCCAGAGGAAGTGAGCCACTTGGGCAGCTCCCAGGCTCATGTTTGGCTTTGATTTCTTAGTTATGAACACGAGTGGCTTTTCACACTGAGTGGAAGTGGATCTGGGAAGAAAACAGCTTCTCCAAGCACAACTCATCCAGCTGAGGGATGCAGAGTTTCCACTCCCAGCAACTGTTTTGGAGATCAAAGCAGCAGCCAGTGAGAGGAAGCCCAAGCATTGTTTGCTTCATAGACTCTTACATACAATTATGTAACGTCATTAAGAGGTGTAATTATGGAACCCAACCATGCATTTTTGTTGTTGAAGCCAAAGTATGCTTAATGGTGTAATTACTTTTAAAAAAGAGCTCCCACGACTAATTACATCCACAGGGAGACAAGCAGCAAAAAGCTTCGTAGTATAATACTAGGAATGAATTATGTGTCTGGTAGTTTTACTCCTCATTCCAAGCACAGCAGTGTAAATACTACTGGCAGACCCCTCAGCTCCCTGTGCCTTCCACAGCACCAAGATTATCATTAACAACAAGACCATGAACAGCAAAATCCTCTGAACAACAGCCCAGGCCAAGTGACCTTCATGCTGCACAGGAATGATCCCATTTCACTCTGAATGAGTAGGGATATGGCACTGTTGGGGTGTGCAGGCTGTGATCAACCATCACCATGCCACACAAAGAAGTTTTTGGGTGACTGACAGGGTCTTCAGCCATGCCTCTTGTGCCTCCTACCTGTTCAACCTTCCTGTTTGCCTGTTTGTCTGAGGTTGATTGAAGTCATAGGAGGAATCCAAGGGGAAGACCTTGGCAAATGCTTGCCCAGGGCCAAGCACCACCTGCAGTGTCAGCGTTGTACTGGCCACCAACCCCTCCAGGTGACAGTCACAGGATGCTCTGGGCTGGTCAGGGAGAGTCACATCACAGACCACGTCACCCCAGTCCAGCTCCTGCCAAGCACCCACACTAATCTCCCATCACTTCAAAACAAACAACAGGAGGAAATGGCTCCAACCCACCTCTCTCTGCCAACCTTTCCCATCCCATGTCACTCATTAACTCAGGGCAGATGGGGATTTGGCCTTACCCCACCCAAGAGCCATCCCCTCCAGCCCTGTCAGTGAAACACTGGAAAATACAGATCTACCCAAAACATTGGTCTGGAGCCAAGGAAGTATTACAGTATTCCTTAGATCCATTTGTCTTACTCCCTGAGATGGAGTTTATTACTAGGGTGCTGTGGCACTGTGAAATTTATGGGCAAGAGACTCACTCCATCCATTCCAAAGAGACAGGGAACAATTAACACCTCCTTATTCCTGATGCTTCTCCCTTCTGCTTTTGGCTTGTTTGATTCCGCTTTCCTTCTTTATCCTCCTATTATAGAAATAGCAGAGTACAACCAGCATTTATCTTTTTTTTTTTCCAGACAGCCTTTAAGAGAGCAGAAAGCCTCCCCAGGATGGACACTTGCTGTCTCCAGCTCCAGCCCCAGGCTCCAATATTCAGCTCCACAAGCAGAGATCTGCTGCAGCCATTAAAATGAAATCTGCTGGGTTATGCCTGGAATTGCATTTCACTTTACTAGCATGATTCCAGCAAAGTTTATAAAATTGGGAGTGTGTAATGCCTAGCAGAAAGCCTGAGTGGTTTCCTAACAGAGCTTTGCTAGCCGGTGCCACGTCTCACCCAAATTACTTCTGCAAGTTCCACTTAACACCTACAGCCTCTGCTCCCTTCAGTGCTTCACAGCTCAAATAACCTCCTGCCCTCCAGTTTTGGGAAGAATATTGAAATTCCCATGATCACACAAAAAAGGCTCTCTCATTTTGGGGAAACCCAGGAGAATTTCAGCTGAGATGTCTGAGGAACAAGTGGGTCCCTGTAAATTTAGGAAAGCATCTTGAAAAAATGGATGTTATGTGAAAACCCAGAGCCTCTCAATTGGTGGCTTCAGATCAGTTTTGCTGAGTACCGATTCTACTAGTGAGTAAGCTGAATATTGGTTTTTGGGTTTTGGGGTTTTTTTGCCTCAATAAGAGCAAAGGATGATGCTCTTCAGGGCTACAGTGACTTAGTTGAGAAATGTGGGAAAAAACCCTCTGGGACAGGAAGAAATCAATCCAAAGGCAGAGCAGTGCTACTTGCTGTGCTGGAGCTTCATTATGCTGATGCCAAGCCACAAGTGCAGGACAGCCCACGTGGGAGGACTGGACACACAGACTTTGAGGGAGCAGGGCAAGACTGAGTTTGGGATCCAGAAGGGAAAAGCAAAAAATAGAGGTGCAGTGGAAAAATGAAGAAAAACGTCAAAATTTCTTTTCCCCACAATCCTCCCTGCTGATGTTGATCATAAAGGCAGAAGTTCAATCTAGTGGGACATCTCTTTCTGATACCAAGTAAATTCTTTTTAGGTTGAAATGATGGGTGCCCACAGTATTTTGAAATTTTTATACAAAGCAAGTTTCAAAACTCCAGAAAGAAAACATCATGATAAATACTTTTGCTTTTTGAAAACATGAGCTGCAAGGCTCCTCACAGCAGTTTTAGAGCAGCAAAAGGAGATAATAAAAGCAGACATAAAGCTGGTAGACAAGAAAATACATGCCAAATATTTTGGAGCACTTGGCTGAGGACAAGCGGATGGTTAAGTACCCAAATGAGCTGACTGCATTTTCAAAATGTGAAAATTCAGCTTGTGGATATTGATTTCCAGGCAAGGCTGGTTCACTTCACTCCCTAGGGCTTAACTGCCTTTGAAGGTCTTTAAGAGCCTGTCCAGAAAACAGCTGCTTACTTCAGTGCAGTTTTAACCATGGGTTATTTCTTCACTCTGAGAGCAAATCAGCAATACACTGACTCCAAAGAGGTGCTCCAGCCTTCATGGAAAGCCTTTCCCATTTTGCCTGCAATATTGCTTTCCTGAGCACATTTTAACAACCACACAGCAGGACACAGAAGTGGCATCCCCAATCAGCAGGGATAAAACTTCCAATTTTGTATAGAAAGCTCTGAACTTATTGAAAAAATAGGATCTATTTAGCTCATGTCTCCCCTCCACGCCAGGCTCTGAGGTCTCTCTTTGCACTGAGGTACATCCAAAAGAGGCAAGAGGCAGGGAGCAGCTGAAACAGGCAGGAGAGTTGGGGAAGCAGCTGAAAGGTCCTGGCAGGCCCAGAGATGGGTCTGGAACGCCCACGTGGCCCTGCTGATCAGGTGTCAATGAAACTGTGACACTGAGCAGCATGGTTGGTGTGCAGGATGGCAGCTGGAGGCCAGCTCTAGGGTTAGGGCTCAAGGAGTAGTGCTCAAAATAAGCCAGAAAATGCAACGTCCTTCAGCTACCTGAAGTTATCAAGGAAGCAAAAAACACTAGAACTGGGCCTGATAAATAGCTGGTAGAATCTCACTACCTGTGCCCTCAGTGGAGACAGTGTCTGCTGCAGGACTCCTCCACCTCTTCCCAGCCCACCCAGCCTCCAGCCCCAAGGTTCTGCCCCATAGCAGGCATGGTGTCATGTTGTGAGTTGCTCATTCCTCAACCCATCTGTGATTTCCATCTGAGACACCCACATCTACCATAATTCAGACAGTATTGGTCATACCATGAGCCCAGACTGCCAACACAAGGTGGGGGAACCAACCAGAGAAAAAATGCTATTCACCTGCAGGGTTTTGAATCTTCAGTGGGATTTGTTACTAGTCACAGAGTGATTTTGGTAACCCTGGAGGTCTCTAGTCTACCCCACCATGTAAAACACATCCAATTAGATCCTCTGCTCAGGGCCATGTCCAGACAAATTTTGACCATTGCCAAGGTGGACATGCCCCAAATGCTCCGGACAGCTTCCACCCTCTGATGACATCCATGGTAAAAAAGCCTTTTCCTACATCTAGCTGGAATTTCCCATCTTGCAACTTGTGCCTGTTGCACCTGGTCCTGTCACCACAAACCTCTGAGGAGAGTTGAGCTCCTTATTCTTTACATCCTCTCATTAGGAGCAAAAAGGACTTCCTTGAGTCCTCTCCCCTCCAGGCTGAACAAAGCCTTCTCAGCTTCTGCTGGTGCACTCTGTGCTTCAGCCTCACAGCACCCTGGCAGCCTCTGGTGAATCAATGTTTCAGGGGCATATTCATACCCATGGAGCCCAAAAATGATGTTTTCCCTCTGGCAGTGCTAAGGCACAGATGCACCCCCAGAATGAAGGACTTACT